>CM059188.1:95684467-95799745 GCA_030323885.1 Branchipolynoe longqiensis | reverse complement strand
CTCTAGTAAGGCACAATTGAAACCCCAAGCTCAAAATTCTAAAAAAAAAAGGCCCTGCTCAAGATACAGAATAGGCAGAAATTTTACTACAACAAACAGCTGGGCGACCACACACAGTGCTCAAGGTTGCTGATAAGGTCAAGTACAGAACACATGCAGGTTTGTGGAGAGCCGGTACCATCACAAAAACTAACAAATCACATCCCAGAGACTATGAAATTCAAAATTGCTCAGGTAGACACGTCCACCGGAACCGGGTGCACATGTTCAAGGTGCCCTCAGTTGTTGAAAACACTTTCGGCGCGCCACACACTCAAAGACTTCAAACTGGCCGGATACCTATAAATAGCATGGCCACCAACAAACAGCTAGGGGTGGGGGAAGACAAACAACACATACTCAACTAGGAGTGGGCGAGTATCGCGACCACCAATTAGGCTAGGAGTGCCAGAGAGCAGCTAATAATAGAGTGTAATTGGGCGTTGCGAGAAAAACAATTAGCGACAACACAGGTGCAGTTGGATAATACGTATGCTATTCGCCAGGCTTTGACTTGGGGACACTCATTACCCTAGCGATTGAATAAGAGCTGCTGTTGACGGTTGTAGCAAAATACCAAACCGGTGATTGGTGAAACTGTTCATTCCTAAAATGCACATTTATTCTGACGCATCAAGGTCGGAAATATTACCTGGGTAATTCATGACAACTCAGTCATAGACCTACGACATATACTATGCGGGGCCACAGTCGCTAGTGGTCCATATTGTTACATTGTTAGTAATTAAGCATTGAACGGGATATAAGGTACAAATCTATTATGCTCAAACCACTCAATTTCATGTTAGAAATTGTCATACCAATGAAACTGTTAATGTCATGATAATTCTTCTTCTTTAAAAATTTTTTTTTTTTTTTTTAAAAAGGGAGATGTTAGGTATGCGTATAGCCGTGACCACGGTGACGTCAGGGAGCCCTGGGGATGTGTGTGGGCGAGGCCCGAAATAAACCACTCGCATACTAGACGTCGTGGTGTTCGCATGTCTTCATTGATATTACAGAGGGCAGCACCTTCGCGCCCGAGTTGAGCCCCCGATGAATAAATCCGAGGGCAAGACTCGATGACCCGAGGGTTCTTGAGGGTTCCCGAGGGTTTCCGAAGGTTGCCGATCCGTGACCAAGATGCCGATGACCGGTGAGCTCAATTTAGTGTGGGGCTAAGAGCTCTATTAAGGGGGCTGGCGTCAGGTTGGGCGTTTTGCCTCTCCATTCCGACTGAATTATTAACGTCGCATTCAGCTGCTCGTACCACCAGACCACCACGAGCACTACAGTCGCAACCTGCGGGCCGGCTCAGGTGGGTGGGCAGGTGGGAAGGTGGGGGGAAAGAGGCGGGCAGGATCGCAGGCAGGCTATGGAGGGGGGAGGGTGTGGGAAGCCAAGGTAGAGTGGCGGAAGGCGGGGGGCAATATCGGAAGGGGCGGAGCGCAACAAACAGTTCACAGAGGGAAGGCAGGCAGGTAGTGTGACGGGAAGGCGGGGGGCAATAGCGGAAGGTGGGGGGAAGCAGGTGGGGAAGGCGGGCAGGTAGAGTGGCGCGGAAGGCGGGCAATAGCGGGAAAGGTGGGGGGAAGCAGGTGGAAACGGCAGGTAGAGTGGCGGGAAGGCGGGGGCAATAGCAGGAAGGCAGGGGGCAATAGCAGGAAGACGGGTAGGCGGGGGGAAGCGGGCAGGAATGCGGGCAGGTAGAGTGTCGGGAATGCGGGGGGCAATAGCGGGAAAGCGGACGGGCGAGGGGAAGCAGTTGGGAAGGCAGGCAGGTAGAGTGGCGGGAAGGCGGGGGTCAATAGCGAGAAGGTGGGGGGAAGCAGGTAGGAAGGCAGGCAGGTAGAGTGGCAAGAATGTGGGAGGGCAATAGCGGGAAGGCGGGCGGAAGCAGGTGGGAAGGCAGGCAGGTAGAGTGGCAGGAATGCGGGGGTTAACAGCGGGAAGGCGGGTTGGCGGGGGGAAGCGGGTGGGAAGGCGGGCAGGTAGAACTCGTGAATGCCGGGGTTAATAGTAGGAAGCGGTTACAGAGGTTGAAGCAGGTGGGAAGGCGGGCAGGTAGAGTGGCGGGAATGCCGGGGTTAATAGCAGGAAGGCGGGTTGGCAGGGGGAAGCAGGTGGGAAGGCGAGCAGGTAGAGTGGCGGGAATGCGGGAGACAATAGTGGGAAGGCGGGCAGGTAGATTGGCAGGAATGCAGGGGGCAATAGAGGAAAGGCGGGGGGAAGCAGGTGGGAAGGCGTGCAGGTAGAGTGGCAGGAAGGCGGGGGGAAGTAGAGGGAAAGAGGACAGGCAGGTGGAAAGCAGGTGGGGGGAAGCAGGTGTCAAGGCGGGCAGGCTGGGAGAAGTAGAGGGAAGGCGGGCAGGCAGGTAGCAGGCAGGTGGGGGACGAAGGTGGGAAGGCAGGCAGGCTAAAAGGCAGGCAGGCAGGCAGGCCGCCACCAACAACTCCCCAGCACCAACTCGCCTAACCTGCTAACTCCAGGCAAATTGGTTCAAATGACTGATGCTTCACTGATTGTTCACTACAGCATAATATAAACTGAGTATCCCTAGTAACACTAGCGCATTGGGTAGGTATATATACCAAAATGTCGCAAACGTGGCACCAAACATCTAACATAATTAAGGCTTATGATGACATGGCAACTACCAAATTGTAGTTGCCATGTCATAGATAAATGCTGTTCAGTGATGAAAACAAGCTGCAATGCGACTTATTCATTATAGACATGAAAACCAGCCGCGATGCGACTTATTCATTATGGACAGGGTAAATAAGCCAACACAAAAAACAGCAATCAAAAAAAACAATTGAAACCCACCATGTTCCATATGCATAGACATACGTAACAGTGCGAATGGGTGGGCTGGTGGGTGGAGTGATGTTGAATGGTTTGAAGCCGAAGGCAGAGGCGGCCCATTAAAAGTGAACACAAGGACTAGCCTGGAGGCTACAAGTATGCACAGTCACGTCCATCGCTTTTAACTGTTGACGCACATAGCTATTTGACTATGTTCTATAGATTTCTGTTGATTTCACATGGTACTAGTGTCAGTCGGGCAATCATAATGCAGCCCGAGTGTGAAAACTAAAAGGGCTAGGGACTATAATTATGTGGTATCGGTGTACCTGTGTTATGTTTGCAGTGTGCCGAAGTGTAATTGTTCACATCATGTAACAATGTATAGCGCAGAGAGAGAGAGAGAGAGAGAGAGAGAGAGAGAGGGAGAGAGAGAGAGAGAGAGAGAGAGAGAGAGAGAAACAAAGACTGTGTATGATTGTGTGAGGGAGACACACGAAGGTTGTGAGCGCTAATTTTGTTTTAATGGGTTAGTTACTGGCAATTACCATTATATAAAAGGATACTCCTATATCAACATGGTAATAAATATAGGGTTATTAAAGTGGTGTAATCCGATGAAAACATACATGTTTTGAAACCAGAATAGGTAGATTTGACCCTGTATAACCAACTGAGCTAAATGTGCACTCATTAAATATAGAATCCAATTTGGTGTTCCCATTCTATGCTCAAAAACAGGTAAACCAAGGCTATATCTAGCATTTGGGTGTGCACACCAAAATGTATTCTGTATGATTTCACTTAAAATATCTCCAACATGAACCAACCCTCGAAAATCAAACTTATTTCAAACAAAACTAACAAATAACAATCAACCTAATAACTTTATCTAAAAATAAAGATGGCAGAAACTCAAAACCATGGCAACTTTAATCCTGTCAATATCTTTTTTGTCATTTAATGAATTTTATTTTGCTTAGCTGGATAAGTTGGGAGTGGCCATTGGCTGGCGGCCCTTGGGAGTAATCGCTCTAATGACCCTTATGCAGACAGGCAGAGACAGTTCATAAGAAAAAACTTCGAAAACTTCTAAATCTGATGCTGGTGATTTAGCTGACTAAGAAATGGATGCCATAAATCAATAATCTATTAAATGCCTAATTGATTATAGTACCTCACTCTCTGTAGTGATAGCCGCTCACCCAGTCGTCTGATAAAGTTGATATCACAATTACTGTTTTGTTACTGTTTTGTTAGCCATCACTCAATGGCTGTAGGAAGTTCATAGAAATGTCAACTTGATGTAAAAATATATGGTCTTTCGGTCATGATAGACAAGCTTAGAATCATATCAATATCTGGGTCGATGGAGTTGGGGACCATTGTTATGTAATAGCGACTAAATGTGTGCCTACTCGCTGTGTGACATATAAATAACTGTGTGGAAATGTTATGACGCGCAGTGACCGGGATTAAGATACGGTTATTAATTATAGAAATTTCCATCCATGCACCAGGAAGAGTGCAAATGGAGGAGGAGCATATATTAATGTTTATTGTAACTGTATGGTGATGACTTGTTACCACGGGACCACTGGGTAAGCACACCCAGCCATTCTGCATATATAAATGGACACCACCTGCACTGGGGCTTGAGTGACAGGTGCCCCTCTTGGGCACCACCCCTCCCAGGCTGCAGACGTGTCTGATTAGCTGGCTCTGTGAGCCCAGTCACCCTAGTACGACTTGCACTAAACAGACACACTCACTCTAGAGATACCAAAAGAAACAGTTCACCACTGAGCTGTGTGTAACACCCATGGGACTTAGGTTCAATGGGCTGTAGGCTCTGATTAGACTGAACAAGCAGAAACTATGTGGGTCTGTCTGGCAGGTTGTAAGTGAGTCAGGGTGGGAGGTCACTAGTAGGTGAACAAGAGTTGTAGCAATAAAGCTCAACCTTATCACTGTCAATCTTACATGACTTGTCTTCCCTTTCTTACTTATGAGTTGTTTTGGTATTTAGTGGGTGGAGACTGCCAGACAGTTGCCAGGATCCGCCTGATAGTAGTGAGTATTAAGATGAGTCGAGTATTAAGATGAGATGGCCAGCAGTTATTCTTCATTGGGTTAAAGCTGTATAGTCCGATGGAAGCATCCCATTTTGGAAACCAAAACACTTATCTAGATTTGATCCTACATATCTAATATTGGACAAAGATCCTATACTACTAAGACGGCTCACTCAGCCTGTACTGTGTAATCAAAATGATCAAACCCACCACTTGGTGCGCTGGCTGTTCTCTTGGTTAAACAGTTGCTATATTATATGTATAAATGTATATATGAATGTGAAAGATGTATGATGATGTCAATGATGATGATGATGCTGATGATGATGTGTATTTGTTCATAGCCATTTCATATTGATGTGTATTCATACTTACCTATCTCATGTATAATATAATTGTATGTGTTTACATGTAAAACACCAACCAGCAGCCGGGCTGATCAAGCCCACCACAAGGTGGCACTGCAAAATTTACATTACCATGGGAGCGATAGGCAGTGAGCCATCTTAGTATCATAGAAGAGAATACTAACTAAGTGAATGTTAATATAATATAACACTAAAGCATATGGTGTCCAGCATTTCATTGTATAGATCAAAGTTAGTTGTCGATATTTTTATTTCAAATAACTCCAACATTAGCCATTATAATAAGGAGTTATTTCAAAATAAAGTAATGTAAATAATATCGATCGAATTAATATATATATATATCCTTGAAAATGTGTAGAAACTCAAAACCATCGGACTATGCAACTTTAATTAAGAAGGCTAATATTTGAAAGCTGGGTTCATTTAATAAACACTTTCTGACACTAGTGTGGAAGTTGAGTGTATTGACGCCAGGTGGGATGGTGAATCAGTTAAGAGCACTGGTTAACTTCCTGTATGAGAGGAGGTAGGTTCGCATCCCGACAGAGTCGAAGAAATGGCTTACTAAATTGACACTTGGTATTGTAGTAGTCTGATCCTCTCAGGCAAGGAGCCGCATACACAGGTAGGCGTGGGTAGTGACATCAGGGAGCCTAGGTGGTGTAATGGTTAGCACACTGGCCCGGAATGCAAAGAGGTGTGGGTTCGAGTCCCGCTCTAGGCGCAATAGTTCCCATTTTCATCACCCCCCCCCCCCCACGACAGTATTATAGTGCCACTGTGGGAAGTTTGATGCTTTCCTGAAGAAGTGCACGATTATTCTCCTTAGCCGCTCTACTAATAGTTAGTCTGACCGATAAATGCTGAACTTTAGCATTACCAGCACTTTATGTGTACGTCGCCGTTATCTGAATCCTGATGTGCACCATAACTAGTACGACACAACAGCACCCACAGCTGAAAACAGTGCACTACAACCATTCTCCTCACATCCGGCAAGTAAACAGTTTTACTCTGCCAACAACAAAACAAAACGCTAAAAAGAAGCCCACGTTTTATTACAAAGAGAACAACAATGTCAATGCCCTAATTTGTTTTCGAAATAAACACTGGTGAAAGGAACTGGCCATAAAACATGTCGCTTTCTTTAAGGCGATGGGTCAAATCCATTGAGCGCCCAGAGACACATTATCCAGCACCGATTACACAACTTATTTTATGTCCTGGCAACATCTAAGGTCATATCAGCACGGGTACCGACTTGTGACAGCGCACACTCATGGACACTTTATAGTGCTACTCCACTAGGAAATCAGGCTGCCAGCACCATGACCCGATACACCACTCAGTCACATTATCCTAACACTGAGCTAACCAGTCGCTGCACTATCCCATTAATACCGAGTGGCAGGCTAGGAAGCGAAAAGTATCAATTTTTATAAATAATTGGTTTGACTCGACCAGGAATCGAACTCCCGGTCTTCCGCACGCGAAGCCCGCGTTCTACCGATTAGGCCACTGCGCCCGGTACTTACTAACCCCACAACCAAACACCACCCAAACCACCAACCCAACCCAACCACCAACCCCAACCCAACCCACACAACCCCCACCAAAACCCCCCAAACACAAAAAAACCACCACACCCACCAAAAACCCCCCAACCCAACCCCCACCCCCAACCCCCAACCCAAACCCACCCAAACACCACACAACCACCCACCAACACAAACCCCCCCAACCCAACACCTTAAGGAGATTAACTCGTGGTCAAACCTAACTAAGGGACTGTTATCTGCAACCCCCTCCCCGGGCCCCACCCCCTGACGATGCCCCTGTCTTCCCCACCTGGCTAGTTGCAGGCGGCGTGGTGGGAGCGGGATGCCGTGCCGGGGTGGGTTGTTTGAAGGAAGCTGGCGGTGTCTGTGCACACAGTACAGGGCACGGACGCAGTAGTTTATAGGCGAACAGTAGAAGGCGCGTCTCTCGTCAATGTCAGGGTCAGCGTGAATCCAGGACTGCACTTAACGGCTGTGGGACGCGTAATCTGGGGGGCAGTGTGACCGACGATTCATGGAAGCCAGCACTCAGTGTCACTGACGATTCACAGAGGGAAAGAGGCAGTGTTCGGTGTCACTAATGTTTCACAATGGGGAGGGCCAATGTGCGGGGTCACTAACAATTCACACAGGGGCTGGAGCAACGTGCAGTGTCACTGACGGTTCACAGCGGGGCAGACCAGCATGCAGTGTCACTAACGATTCACAGACGGGAGGGCCAGTTTGCGGCGTCACTGACCATTCACAGAGGGGAGGGCCAGCGTGCGGTGTCACTGATGATTCACAGCGGGGAGGGCCAGCTTGCGGTGTCACTAACAAATCACAGAGGGGAAGGTACAGCGCACGGTATTACCAAAGATTCACAGCGGGGAGGTCCAGTGCGCAGTGTCACTAATGATTGACAGAGGGGAAGAGGCAGTGTACAGTGTGACTAACGATTCACAGAGGGGCTGGAGCAGTGTGCGGTGTCACTAACGATTCACAGAGGGGCTGGGGAAGCACACAGTGTCACCAACGATTCACATAGGGGAAGAGGCAGTGCATGGTGTAACTAACGATTCACAGAGGGGAAGAGGCAGTGTTCGGTGTCAATAACAATTCACAGAGGGGAAGAGGCAGTGTGTGGTATCACTAACGATTCACAGAGGGGAAGCGCGGTGTCTCTAACGATTCAGAGGGGAAGGGGCAGTGCACAGTGTCTCTACCGATTGACAGCAGGGAAGGGGCAGTGCCCAGTGTCTCTACTGATTCACAGCGGGGAAGGGGCAGTGCACAGTGTCTCTACTGATTCACAGCGGGGAAAAGGCAGTGCACAGCGTCGCTAATGATTCACAGCGGAGAAGGGGCAGTGCACAGTGTCTCTACCAATTCAGAGCAGGGAAGGGGGAGTGCACAATGTCTCTACCGATGCACAGCGGGGAAGAGGCAGTGCACAGTGTCTCTACCGATGCACAGCGGGGAAGGGGAAGTGCACATTGTCTCTGCCGATTCACAGCAGGGAAAGGGGGAGTGCACAGTGTCTCTACCGATTCACAGCGGAGAAGGGGCAGTGCACGGTGTCTCTACCGATTCACAGCGGGGAAGGGGAAGTGCACATTGTCTCTGCCGATTCACAGCGGGGTAGGGGCAGTGCACAGTGTCTCTACTGATTCACAGCGGAGAAGGGGCAGTGCACAGTGTCTCTACTGATTCACAGCGGGGAAGAGGCAGTGCACAGTGTCTCTACCGATTCACAGCGGGGAAGGGGAAGTGCACATTGTCTCTGCCGATTCACAGCGGGGTAGGGGCAGTGCACAGTGTCTCTACCGATTCACAGCGTGGAAGAGGCAGTGCGCAGTGTTTCTACTGATTCACAGCGGGGAAGGGGCAGTGCCCAGTGTCTCTACTGATTCACAGCGGGGAAGGGGCAGTGCACAGTGTCTCTACCGATTCACAGCAGGGAAGGGGCAGTGCCCAGTGTCTCTACTGATTCACAGCGGGGAAGGGGCAGTGCACAGTGTCTCTACTGATTCACAGCGGGGAAGGGGCAGTGCACAGTGTCTCTACCGATTCACAGCGGGGAAAAGGCAGTGCACAGTGTCTCTACTGATTCACAGCGGGGAAGAGGAGGTGCACAGTGTCTCTACCGATTCACAGCAGGGAAGGGGCAGTGCCCAGTGTCTCTACCGATTCACAGTGGGGAAGGGGCAGTGCACAGCGTCGCTAACGATTCACAGAGGGGAAGAGGCAGTGGGTGGTGTCAAACAATTTGCAGGGGGAAATGGGCAGCATGTGGTGTCACTAAGGATGTACACCAGAGTAGGTGCAGTGCATGGTGTGACTAAAGATTCGCAGAAAGGTATGGACAGTGCATAGTTTGGAAAACAATTTATATGGGCTATGGGCCAGCACACAGTGTGACTAATGATTCAGTGAGACATGGGTGGCGTGAAGTGTGACTAACGATTCACAGAGGGACAGAGGCAGTGTGATGTATGGCTAGAATTTACAATGGGACAGACTCAAGGTTACTACACGTCCGTAGAATCTGCAGCCTCAAAGCAATGGCCCCATATAACCAACTATTCACAGGCCAGTATTCCAAACGATTGCTTCGCACACATATTGTATCATCCAGACAATCCTGGCACTCAATAGGGGCTTCTTACAGAGCGCGAACTGGTTCCGGTAGAGTCTTCCACTCTAAAGTCGCCATGAGTGCGCACTGTCCCAAGTCGGTACCTGTACTGATATGACCTTAGATGTTCATGAAAGCTGCCTGCAAAAGTGTTGAAGTGATGCTGGCTTTTGCAAGTTACCAGCGGCACTCTCTCGGCGGGCAAATAGAGGTTTCACACTGGCAAGAACATGTCAAGACAGGCACAAAACTATTTGTCACTGCAGTGGCTCGTTGGGAGATGTTGGGAGTTCCATACAACAACCGCCCTTAATGCTGCCACAGTGGCATGGTTTTCTGTTTAGGGTTTTCTCCCATAGCCTTTGGTTCTGTCAGGAACCTGTACCACAAGGCAGTGGTTTACAACTCTGCAAGGTAGGGGTGTCAAACTCCCTGAGGTATTGCTATACCTGCAATACCTGCATACCGGAATTTCTCCTCTCAAGACGGGCCGCCAGAAGAACCATGAGGTAGAGACCTAGCTCATGCTGATATAGGGCAATTCTGTACCGAAGACAAATGAGTTGTGTTATCCAAGTAGTGGGCAACATAACATGTTACAAAAGAGCACATAGGTGGCGCTGGTGACGAATTGGGGTTTCTACTCTACTGTGTGCTATCGCTTAACAGAGTCATAGCCTCACCATTGGGGGATACTACTTATTTATCTTGTCCATCCTGCTTGACAGACATTGATAGCACTGTCATTAAAGTGTACTCCTTATTTATCTTACATATCTGTATTACTTATACACCTCCTTAGGTATCATAGATATGTATCTTTCACCTCCATGCTGCTCCTGCTCTGTATATTACCAAACCGCCCAATATGCCTCACCTTGCATGCCAGTGTTCACCTGTGTTTAATATACTAATGTTCGGACGATAAACATTCTATATAAATTATGTTATATTATAATTATAAAATGATTTCTAGGATTTCTATTATGTCTATGATTTATATGATTTATGTGATTTGCATGATTTATCTGATTTAGAATATGTATATTATTTTAATTAATTATATGATTTATATGATTTATAATATTTACATCATTTATATATTACAATTAATTATATGATTTATATGATTTATAATATGATTATACTCGGATTATATTATAATCCAACATCGGCAATTCAAATTGCATCACAGCGCCCCCTGTCGTATTGGTTATTAAATTACCCTATTGGCAGGAATAAACTGAAACCTGATCTAATACACTCGGTACTCGACATGGAGACATCAGCAGGTGCTTACTAGTATCTGTAGTACTGAGTGGCTGATTACTTGCTCAAGCTGGTTCGTAATCACAGGCCGGTGGGTGATTTGTGGAGGAGACAGGCGACCTATCCTTTTCCACCACAATTCATCTACCCTATTGGTCAGTCTGCCACGGTCCGCTGCACACATTCACAAGTGAAATTTTACCTCCCACCCAAACTTCGGTTTTCCCTTAAACTGATCTCCACATCTGGATCTCAGCAGCTTTTAAAATAAATGTATATTTATTTACACAGTTTTCCAGAATAAAGACCGCACTTCCCAAAACAGTGAGTATGCTTCAGCCGCGCCAGTCAGCAGAGAAGTGTTAGTCAAACACCGCCAGATGGGGAGAGTTATGTGGAACATTCATCTAGGTTGGTCTCACCAGGGGTGCGGGCTGGACATTAAATGAACCACTAAAGGCAGTTCTACACGCCACATTGCCACCCCACCAGTCACACTGGGAATTAATTGAACCACTAAAGGCAATTCTACAGTCCACTCCACCGGCCATACTGGAAATTAATTAAACCACTAAAGGCAGTTCTACACTCCACTACACCAGTCACACTAGAAATTAATTAAACCACTAAAGGCAATTCTACAGTCCACTCCACCGTCCATACTGGAAATTAATTAAACCACTAAAGGCAATTCTACACTCCACTACACCAGTCACACTAGAAATTAATTAAACCACTAAAGGCAGTTCTACACTCCACTACACCAGTCATACTGGAAATTAATTAAACCACTAAAGGCAATTCTACACTGCACTCCACCAGCCACACTAGAAATTAATTAAACCACTAAAGGCAATTCTACACTCCACTCCACAGCCATACTGGAAGTTAATTAAACAACTAAAGGCAATTCTACAGTCAAATCCACCAGCCACACTAGAAATTAATTAAACCACTAAAGGCAATTCTACACTCCACTCCACAGCCATACTGGAAATTAATTAAACCACTAAAGGCAATTCTACAGTCAAATCCACCAGCCATACTGGCAATTAATTAAACCTCTAAAGGCAGTTCTACACTCCACTACACCAGTCACACTGGAACTTAACTGAACCACTAAAGGCAGTTCTACACTCCATATTGTGACTTCAGCAGCCACACAGGGAATTAACTGAACCACTAAGGGCAGTTCTACACTCCATCCCACCAGAAACACTGAACATTATTTAAACCACTAAAGGCAGTTCTACACTCCACCAGCCATACTGGAAATTAACTGAACTATTACAATTTAAAGGCAGTTCTACACTCCATCCCATCATCATCATCATCATCATCATCATGCCGTCGGTCGCGATGCGACAAAGACTGCTTTCATTACTTGACTGTCGATCTCTTTGTGCGATTGTACATTTCATGAAAGCTGTCTGCAAAAGTTTTGAAGTGCTGCTGGCTTTTGTAAGTTACCAGTGACACTCTCTCGGGGAGCAAATAGAGGTCTCACATCGGCAAGAACATGTCCAGACAGGCGCAAAACTATTTGTCCCTGCAGTGGCTGGTTGGGAGGTGGTGGGAGTTCCATACATCAACCGCCCTTGATGCTGCCACAGTGACATGGTTTCTTGTTTAGGGTTTGCTCCCTTAGCCTTCGGTTCTGTCAAGAACCTGTACCACAAGGCAGTGGTTTACAACTCTGCAGGGCAGGGGCGTCAAACTCCCTGAGGTATTGCAATACCTGCATACTCCATCCCACCAACCACATTACGAATTAAAGGACTTGGGTTATTAAACCTGATGGCACCCAGTCACATTATCCTCATTCTGAGCAAACCAGTCCTTGCCCTATCCTAGGAATGCCGAGTGCCATGCGAGCTAGCGAGAAGTATCAATTCTGCAAGTCATTGGTTTGATTCAACTGTGTTTGGAAATCCCGACATTCCGCATGGGAAGCCACGTCCGGTAATCAGAGAGAGAAAATGGAAAGTTGAGCCCCTAATGGAAGAGTGTTCACCCACACACACACGAATGGGTGGGTGTGTGGGTGGGGAAGGGTCTCCAGTACTCCCTAATTATTACATCTGATAAAGAGTTATTACCATATACATATTATATACTTAGTATATACTATAGTATATATCATAAATGCTATATATATCATATATAAGGAGTATAAAATATTATACAAGTATAGGTATGCAGGAAATATATTATATTCGCTAAATTGTGTCTATGGTAAATGTATTTGATGTTCTGTGATATTCATTGCTGGTCTGTACTGGTCTCTGTTGCTCATCTGTACTGTGGTTCTGCTTTGGCCAGGTATATAGTGCTTGCGAGCGGTGCCTCGCCCCGCCCGCCTGATATTTGTCCTGGCTTTCACAGTTGAGTGCTTAAAAGGTGAATTGTCACACAAAAAGATGTTACTCTGTCAGACATTACAAACAAAGCTGTATAAAACCAATTTGGCCTGCCTCATATACAGCGGCAGGCGGGTCATATAGACCTATTTCATATGACGTCAGCATAGGTATATAGGTCAGTGCGGGCGCCTTTTGGCTGTAGGATGACACACTGTCACACTGCAAACTCAATGGCTATGAGGAATCGTCATACAGAAAAAGTTAAATATCTCTAAAATCGCACCACCTAGAAGTAACCCGTCTGGAACACATATAGAAAACATATTCAATAAATAGATTATATTAAATTTATAAGGTTAGGGTTCTGCATTTCTAATCATTTTGAATAAAATAGACATTTCCCACTGCGCGTACCGGCAAACTGAATGCATTGTCAATGACCGTGAGCAATCTTGAATTATCTTCATACAGAAAAAGTGAAATATCTCGAAAACCACACCACCTAGAAGTAACCCGCTAGGAACACATATAGAAAGCATATTCACTGAATAGATTATATAAAATTTATAAGGTTAGGCTTTCTGCATTTCCATTAATTTAGAAAAAAACTAACGTTTGCACTGCGCATACCGGCAAACTCATGGGGCTGTCACACTACGACGTTTCTCCCGGCGACCCGTCAGCGTTGAAAATAAAATCTTGCGCGTCCAGAAACGTCAAACTTTTCGGCGGTTTGGGGGAAAAGATCGGCGTCAGCGCGGCGCGTTATGCGCGCGCGGCCAACGTGTGTCGACGCGCTGGGGAAAAAAAAAAAAAAGTTTGGCGTGACGTCTTCATTTAACCTTAAATGATGCTAGGGCGTAAAACAAAAACGGCCCAGTTTGCCGCAACGTGTGAGCAACGACCCTCCCGCGCGCGCGCCGTCTTCCTAGCGTTCCCATAACGTTATTCCGGCGCGTCCAACGCAGCGCGACGCGCGCCTAACGTCCTTACCCATATATTTGCGCGCGCTGGCGGTCGTTGGGTTGTTTTTGACATGTTGAAAAAACTCAGCGACCAATAACGCGCGCCGACTTTCTCCGACGACCGTCAACGTCAACGATAGTGTACCGACGTGTACCGACGCGCGCATAATGCGCCCCCAGCGTTTCTCGATATTTCACCCATTTTCGCCCAAATACACCACATGTTGACGGGTCGCCGGCGAGAAGCGTCGTAGTGTGACAGCCCCATAAATGCATTGTCAATGGCCGTGAGCAATCTTCATACAGAAAAAGTGAAATATCTCTAAAACCACACCACCTAGAAGTAACCCGCTTGGAACACATATAGAAAACATATTCAATGAATAGATTATATTAAATGTATAAGGTTAGGCTTCTGCATTTCTATTAATTTTGAATAAAATAGACGGTTTGCACTGCGCGTATCGGCAAACTGAATGCATTGTCAATGGTCTTGAGCAATCTTCATACAGAAAAAGTGAAATATCTCTAAAACTACACCACCTAGAAGCAACCCGCTTGGAACACATATAGAAAACATATTCAACGAATAGATTATATTAAATTTAAATGGTTAGGCTTCTGCATTTCTATGATTTTTGAATAAAATAAACGTTTTGCACTGCGTGTAACGGCAAACTCAATGGCAGTGTGCCTTCGTTCTGCAGCCAAGCTTCATGCGCATACACAATGTTTATAAACATTGAAAGGGGTCTAGACACACATAGAAGGGCATGACTAGCAGTTAAAATACCATTATATAATAAACTGTAACATATAAACATGGCATCAACACACACTATGCAGAATATTTATATAGACCGTTATTCTGCTTCCGCTGCTAGAATATTCCCACGTCAGCATTGGGTATGATATTTAGGCTGGAACCATTATATAGGGTTCAAATTACCGATATCAAAGAGGAATGCGTTTTGTGAAATGGTCTTGCTATATAAAGACGGACAATTGTCGCACCTATTATGTGATTTAGAGCGGAAATCAGCAACATGGAAACAACTATCAGTATCTATTAGAGAGCGGGCTTCACCAAAGCAAGGCTGAGTTTGGTGCTTGGGTACCACAATGGCTGCTATTCGACATCCGGTAAGGGTCAAGGTCATCTGAATGTGTGAATGTCGCCCTGCTGATGTTCAATGGCCGGGTCGTGAATAGGTGAAGCGCTTTTCAACAGGTGTCAGCTTAAAGCCGGTATCTTTACTAATGGCCGGCCTCAAAAGCGACCTCGCGTTGTTCTAGTTCAGCTGAACATTGTACCAACAGTTTGTTGTCGCTGAGTTACATGTTCTACTAGCAGCTTGTCGTAGACAAGCTACACCTTGTATTAACTCTTTTCAGAAAGCTTTATTTGTCTTGGTTATATATGATTTGAACTACCCAAAAATGGCTATGGCCTAAATATTGTTTTTTTAAGTGGGAATATTTAAGCAACATAACCAGAATTACTTATCCCTGATGAGTCTCTTATATAATGGTATTTTAACAATTAGTCATGCGAATAGACATCTGTATATGGCCCGCCTGGGGCCTGTATGAGGCAAGCCAAATGAGTGTTGCGAAACTCTGTTTGTAATGATTGACAGAGTAAAGCGTTTGTGTATGCCAGCTCACCTTCTAAGCAAATGCATTCTATAACTCATACTGACACTTAACTATGAACTAAACTAATGCATATGTGTGTAATATATATAAACCATATATATACATAATATCATCATCATCATCATGCTGTCGGTCGCGATGCGACAAAGACTGCTTTCATTACTTGACTGCCACTCTCCAAATTGTCAGTCGTTGTGTTGTGTTGCGTTGTGTTCCTCCTAGCTGATTTTCCGCTGTCGACAGAAGATGAGCTCGAGCAGCGCAGTCCTTGGTAACCTGGGCGACGAACGAGCCGGTATGGTGTTTTGTGCAGTTGTACATTTCATAAAAGCTGCCTGCAAAAGTGTTGAAGTGCTGCTGGCTTTTGCAAGTTACCAGCGGTACTCTCTCGGGGAGCAAATAGAGGTTTCACACCGGCAAGAACATGTCAAGACAGGCGCAAAACTATCTGTCCCTGCAGTAGCTGGTCGGGAGATGTTGGGAGTTCCATATATCAACCGCCCTTAATGCTGCCACAGTGACATGGTTTTCTGTTTAGGGTTTGCTCCCTTAGCCTTCGGTTCTGTCAAGAACCTGTACCACAAGGCAGTGGTTTACAACTCTGCAAGGAGGCAGGGGCGTCAAACTCCCTGAGGTATTGCTATACCTGCAATACCTGCATACATAATATATAACATGTATATGATAGGAATACTATATATAATATATATTATATAGATATATTATATTACATATTAATTATTATGTATTATATATAGTATTATATGTAATATATATATAATGTATATTATATATAGTATATAATACACATATAATATACTGTGCTCAGGACTTCACATCACAGAGATGTTCAACATGTTCAGCAACTCACAGTACGAATAAATATGTTTAGCGTTATTCGGTAGCACAGCGCACAGTCATTCTGTGTGTGGAGCATCTCATATCACAGAGATGTCCACAACACCATCATGATATAAACCTCCTTTGCTATGTCGTAAAGTCCTGGGGCCATATGCAGGAAGCGGTGTTAGCGAGCAAAAACGTGTTTAGAGGGGATTTCTGGTTTAGCGCCGAAAAGTCGGTATGCACGAATCAGTGATAGACCTAACACCACGCGTTTAAGGTCCGCGACACTAACCCCGTTTCATATGACGTTTACAGGCGGTGTTAGCGTAAGGTTATGTCCAAATCTATTAAATGCTATCATATTTAACAGAATTAAATACGCAATAAGTGAAATTTATTCAAATTAACCCTAAATTCGAAGCAATATTAATGCTGCCTCCGTAATGGCGGCGATATTAATATTTATATTTTCGAATCGACGAACGTAAAGTAAACAAATCGCCGCCGTCGCGACCACTGCGTCGACGTCGACATCCATACTGGCCGACTTCTACGCATTGGCGGCAATGTATTAGCGATTTGTTTACCTTACGCTTGTCGATTCGAAAATAAAAATATTAATATCGCCGCCGTTACGGCGGCAGCGTTAATATTGCTTCGAATTTAGGGTTAATTTCCTCAAATTTCACTTATTCCGTATTTAATTCTGTTAAATATGATAGCATTTAATAGATATAAGCCTAAAATATGGGTACAGATGCAGAGGGATTTCCCAAATCTATAAATAAATTCACGTTTACCTACAATGTACGTGTTACGCGCTCCTGCATACGACTTGACATACTTCCCAACGTCGGTGATAGCTAAACGGTAATAGGCTCTAACACGAAACGCCACTAACACTGACTCCTGCATATGGCCCCAGGTAATCTAATATAAGCCATACAAAGATGTGTAACAGCTGTGTAAAAGGTGTGTAAATGGCGTCTGACCACAGCCCCTGACTGCACCTCTGGAGCTTTACTTCCGCGTGGTCATTAATTCGGTAAATAGCAATCCTGTGCATGCGACCTCGCCTTGACTACAGGGTCATCGTGCTTGCATCAGCGCGGCGGCGCCGCCCCGCAGTGCCGGGCCGGCAGCCGGGCGGGCAGGGGCGGCAGGGGCGGGCAGTCACCGCGTCATCACATGCACATGCATAAACATGGGGCAGGCATACATAAGGCAGTGTATCTATAGACTGGTCCCTTGTGACGTGTTCCCTTGTTCTGTGTTTGCTTGTGACCTTGTGACGTGCCACACAGACAATAGAGGCATTCGACTGGGCCCTTTCTATCCGCAAGATTTACGGATGGATCGGATGGAGCCACAACACACATCCGAATCATACGTATAGTAACCCACTTCCGGTCCAACTCGAATAGGAATTTGTTAGGAAATATTTTGATATTCGCATAGAGAGGCCCAGTCGAATGCCTCCAGTGAACCTGTGTTTTACTTAGTGGCCGTTCCCATAGGTCGGACCCAGGGATTGCATGGCCTTGCAGACAGCACATGTGACATACTGTCTGGGAACATAGGAAATGAACATGATCAGTGTCTGTGTGGCATGTCACATGGTCACAAGTGAACACGGAACAAGGGAACATGCCACAAGAGAACAGTTTATGGATACACGGCCTTACGCACACCACTGTGGTGGGAGTAAATACACAGTCAGAAAACCAGTATACAGTATACAGTGGATCTACGCGAGGAGCAAATACCTAATAAATATACAAACATGTATATTAAATATTGCACATTCTCCGGAGATGTGTGTATTGGACTGTAAGCTAGCCTGTAAATAATAGTCACATACACTGAAGATAACACCCACTGCAGACTTGGCGATCTGCTGATGATGATAAACTGAAATAGACTAACCAGCTTCATATTATTTCTTTCATTTGTCTTTGTTTGTTCAAGTGCCTTTATGCCTCTGAAGGAAAGGTGTGTCGGTACCGATACACTAGTCCTCCAGCCCTAACGGTCTGGCGGCCCTATGGTCAAACGCCCTTTTGTCGGCTACAGTCCTTCTCCGCAAATGGACCGTCTCAAAAGCGGCCTTCCGTAGTATTGTGACAGGCCGGTTTCTATCCTCCCAGTGGGTCTGGAATGAGGAGCGACGCGCTGGAGTTGCTTCAGTCTTCGGGGTCATATCCCGGTTTACTCCGCTTTTGTCCAGAGTAGAAGTGACTTAACTCTGTGCAGCCGAATATTGTGTACTTCCAATGGGGGTGGCCATTACCAACAGGTGTGGAATTATCCGCCATCAGCACTGCCACCTGCTGGTCCTTCTGACCCGGCAAGGGCCAGAGTAGTAAGTTCAAAACACTACCCAACAAAAACACTATGGTAGTGTTTTCAACCTAGATTCAAAACACTACGGTAGTGTTTTCAATTTAGTTGAAGGTAGGTTCAAAACACTACTGTGGCCACGCTCAAAACACTATCCTTAAGTTCAAAACACTACCTTTAAGTTCAAAACACTATTCGAAAAATGGGGTTGTTGTCGTTGGTTCCTGTTTTACATCCTGGCAACATCTAAGGTCATATCAGGACGGGTACCGACTTATGACAGTGCACACTCATGGCGACCTTATAGCCCTGTCCCAATGGGAAATCAGGCTGCTGGCATCCTTGACCCGATATCCCACTCTGTTGCACTATCCTTACACTAAGCTAATCAGTCCTTGCCCTTTACTAATAATGCCGAGCGCCAGGCTAGGAAGCGACAACTATCAATTTTAAAGTTATTCGTTTGACTCGACCGGGAACCAAACTCCCGACCTTCCGTACCTACTGATTATGCCACCGTGCCCGGTGAGGCAGTAGGCAGTAAGGTGGGGCTGTATGCAGTAAGGTGGGGAAGAATGCAGTAAGGAGGGGAAGTATGCATTAGGGTGGGCGGTAGGCAGTTGGGTGGGGCAGTATGTTGTAGGGTGGGGGCAGTATGCAGTAAGGTAGGGCAGTATGCAATAAGGTGTGTCAGCATGCAGTAGGCTGGGGCATAATGCAGTAGGGTGGGGAAGTATGCAGTAAAGGGGTTCATGATGCAGTAAGGTGGGGCAGAATGCAGTAGGTTACATTTTGCTGCACTACTGCCCCCACTGCCATGTCATGACAGTGTTTTAAACTTGCGTCATGTTTCGAACGTACGTAGGGGTAGTGTTTTGAACTTTACCGTAGTGTTATGAACTTAGGTTCAAAACACTACCATAGTGTTTTGAACGTCCTACACCTGCGTACTCGACAATGTCACCATGTACGTAGCGGGAGATCATGAGTAGTAACTACATATATGTTAGTTAGTTATACAAATATATTGGAATTTAAGCTGTCGCTGATTAACACTTGTTCAGATTTATATTATAACCTGAATACACACGTATGTTATCGTTTGTTGTTGTTTTACATCCTAGGAATTTCTAAGGTCATATCAGGATGGGTACCAACTTGTGACAGTGCACAATCATTGCAAATATATAGTGCTGCCCCACTGGGAGACCAGGACGCCAGCACCATGACCTGTTATCCCACTCGGTTACATTATCCTGACACTGAGCCAACCAGTCCTTGCCCTATCCTAATAATGCCGAGTGCCTGGCTAGGAAGCGACAAGTATACATTTTTAAGTCAGTGGTTTCACTCGACCAAGTTTTGATCCCATGAACCCATGCGTTCGGATCACCCGATCTCCCAAAACAGGAGACGGATGCTCAACTCATTTGGCCATCCCGTCTGGTTTATGTGTTGTAGCTGTGTGGTTGGAGTAGAAGCCGCTACCTGGCAATGTTACACACACACACTGGAGCCACACAGTCGGCTGCACACCACTAATGGCTAATTACACACATCACCTTCTTAAACAGCCTCTGGGGATGATTGCAGCCTGCTCGCCAATACTAAGCCAGCATCGTCATTTAAATGCACAGTTGAAGGATAATCGAATATACTATTAATACCCTGTCACTGTTCAGCGGAAAGGGATTAGTGAGGAAACCTGCCACATACAGCGCCACCTGTACTGGTAGACTGTAGTGGGCGGAGTGCAGTATTCTAACGTGGGAAATGTGTGTGGGTGTTGGAGCCGTATCGAGTAATAAGCGACAGTATCTGACTGGAAAACTCATTTCACCAAGCGCCGCTGGGGTATTGAGAGGTGAAAATCACAAGATTGACATGTACAACAAAAGGACCCAAATCACCTACCTCCTGCGCCCATATGTATGAGCCAATTTTTAACCGTACCAGGGTTAAAGGCGGCTCCCGGGTTATCTAACCCCGGTGTTCCAAATGTGTCACGGGGATGTATGTGACCAAAGCGCGCCTGAGTTAGCTAATGTTTCAGTTATTTATAGATTTGGGAAATCCCTCTGTGCCTGTTTACATTCGTCGATTGGACAATATGAATAACGCCGCCGATATAGTTGCTACGTTAATATTGCTTCGAATTTAGGGTTAATTTAATGGAATTTCACGATTTGAGTATGTAATTCTGTTAAATATGATCGCATTGAATAGATATGGGCATAATATATTCGCGCCGATTTGGCGGCGACGGCGGTGGCCATGTTTAGTTGACATTGGACAGTATGGATATCGACGTCGCTGCTGCGGCAGCGATTTGTTTACTTTACATTCGTCGATTCGATATCGCCGCTGTTAGGCATCAGCATTAATCTCGCTTCGATTTTAGGGCTAATTTAATGAAATTTCACGATTTGCCTATGTAATTCTGTTAAATATGATCGCATTGAATAGATTTGGCCATAATCGGTGCCTAACCCCACCTTTAACCCTGGTTTCGCTTGGGGTTAGTGCAGGCGACTTTACGCTCACCGAGTTAGTTTAACCCCGATACATACATACGCAGTTTTCGCTGCTAACCCGGTAAACTCACCGAAAACCAGCTTTGCACCGCTTAACGGACACATACATATGGGCCCTGGTTAATATCCAGCTTGATGTGCGAGGGGTGGCAATGGAGTGGGGTCATTGGGACAGGAGGGGGCGGCACAACTTATGGGCAAATGCTCACCAAATCAAATTCGACAACACAGCCAAATATCACAAGTGGATAATTTTGCAACTTTGTCCTTATCCGATGTTATACACACAGCTGTATTGTTCAAAGAGGTAACGGGACATGCAGTTCTCCACTTCTATATAAGATACCTTCAACACAACCCCATGTCACGACCTTCCAGACACCCACGCCACCCCCAACACCATCATCCTGACAGTGGTCATTTGATAGCCTGCTTACCACAGCCCGCTCAACAGGCAACATGGCTGTCTGTCAGCGTGTTTGCAGCCTTTTGGTAGTCTTTTGACAGCTGCTCACAACATTTTGATAGCCTGTTGACAGCCTATTGATAGCCTATTGACAGCCTAGGCAGCCCATTGACAGCCTTTGACAGCCTGCTGGCAGCCTGACACCTGTTGATAGACATTTGGCAGCCTGTTGACAGCTACCTCACAACAGTTTCATTAGCCGTTGACAGCCTTCTCAGTCGTTTGAGAGCCTTTTCAGAGCCTGTTGACAGCCTGTTGACAGCCTGTTGATAGCCAGCTCACAACCTTTTGGTAGCCTTTTGAGAGCTGCTCACCACATTTTGATAGCCTATTGCCAGCCTGTTGATAACCTTTTGAAAGCCTTTTGGCAGCCTGTTGACAGCCTGTTGACAGCCTGTTGACAGCCTTCTTTCAGTCTTTTCACAGCCTGTTGACAGCCTGTTGACAGCCGGGTGAGCAGTGCGGGACGTGAGCGGTGCCCGGCGGCGTTGCACTGCGTAATACTACGACTGCTGGACCAGTCGACTAATTACCGGAAACAATAGCGCCTCACGCCGCCACGTGATAACCGCGCACCTTAATGACTCATCAGCCCGCAGTTACCCAGTTACCCCAACAGGTGGGGGTTACTGCAGCACCGGTGCGCGCCACAACCCAATGACTTAAAGATTTATACTTGCCGCTTCCTAGCCAGGCGCTGATCATTATTAGGATAGGGCAAGGACTGGTTGGCTCTGTGTCTGGATAATGTTACTGAGTGGAATATCAGGTCATGCTGATTTCCCAGTGGGGATGCACTATAAATTCGCCATGAGTGCACAGTCACAAGTCAGTACCCGTCCTGATATGACCTTAGATGTTGCTAGGATGTGAAACAACAACAAACAAACAAAAAACAAGTGGGCGATATAATAATATATATTATATATAGGATGTATAATTAATTATGCGAATATAAATAGGTGGAGTATTGCCTCTATTATTATTATTGCTATGAGTTTATTCGCAAAATACACTATGTCCAATCGTTGACTTGCCTGGAGTTGGCCCGGGTTGCCTCCGGTAGCACCGCCAACAGCCAGTTCCATTGGTGCTCGCACCAGGTCAAGTCACTTGCCCATTGGAATTGAAACCTTGAGGATCGGATCGTAAGTGTAAGCAGGGCGCTAGTACGATCAGGGTGTGAGGCTATAAGGGGCATAGCTAGGTGTACGCGCGTATGCCAAAACGTCCACATCGTTTTGTCAACAAAAAATGAAATTAAAAAATAATAAAGAGAGAGAGAGAGAGGAGGCATGTAGTAGCCCGGAGTGTCGAAAACTCAAGTCTAAAATATGTCAAATCCACCAGCTTAAGCTTAAGCGGCCGCCTAAACCCCCTGCCGAAATTAGGAGAACACATCATTAAAGGTCTAGCTACGCCCCTGGCTATGCCTAACACTACAGGATACTGCAGTGACTGCAGTGACTGCCATGTCCCACATAAGAGCCACAAACCAGGATCGTGTGGGAAAAGAATTACTGAGACCCTAATAACTAAGCAGGGCAGGTCAATGCGGAGCGTCACAGCGGCCGCAAAAACATCAAGATCGGCAGTTGAGCGGGAGGAACATAGCGAAATGGAATCAACCGTTTCCGGTATGGCCGCAATGTCCTTAGAATACCGTGAAAAGAAAGCACGAGAAAAGAAATCTAGGCGCTGAAAGCAGAACTTAGGGTATCGGCCCTCGATGAGGAGTACGAGGAACTTGTTGCTGAGCATGAGAGACGACGGAATCAGGAGGACGACCGTTAACTAAGATGGCGGACAACGGAGGACCGCTGTGGTGGGAAGCCAGCATGCCACCATAGATGACCCAGCAGATAACTACACAAGGACGAATGAAGCTGCGTTACACCCACCCACATGGACGCAGTGAAGCGAGGTGGACGACGGACATTCCTCGTTCGGGAGATCGCGTCAGCGATCAAGGGGATCGAGCAGAAGGAGATGAACATCGAGATCAAGCAGCGACAGGAGTTCGTCCAGACGTCGGAGAAGGAAATGGTCTCTTAAGAGATACTCTCAGGGGAAAGACGTTCGGAAAATGAACGCGCACGACTTAGTGAAGGCTTCGTCCCTGTGGTGCCTGGACATTCCAGGCCCGACAATAGCAGACTACAGGGCCTTTATACAGCATGTGAGCTTCATTTCTACTAGGGCGAGGAAAGACCATTATAAAGACATTGCCCACATTGACCACATTTTAGCAATCCACAAGCTAGCGGAGAGCATAGGTTTTGCTGCATTCACAAAAGCCCATCAGGATGAAAGCATCGAACACTATGGCCCACATAATATGAAAGCTAAGAAAGCGGGAACTGGGAATTACATTGGGCGTAAGCGATCGCCAGGCAACTTCGCACGGAAGGCTTGTTATGCATGGAACAGTGAATCAGGATATATTATATATATATTATATATAAATTGGTTGTTGTTGTTTAACATCCTGACAACATCTTATTAATACCGAGTGCCAGATTAGGAAGAGACAAGTATCAATTTTATAAGTCAATGGTTTGACTAGACCGGGAACCAAACTCCCGATCTCCCGCACGCGAGGCCCGCGCTCTACCAATTCTGCCACCGCGCCTGGTATATATATATTTTATATATATATATATATATTTATATCTATATATATTCACTTGCATACATAATTAAATACAAACTACAGTAGGGAATATCGTCTAAAGACAGTTCTGCATTTACTTCTAGATCAATGTTCTCATGACAGCAGGTGCTCTGTCATCGGAGGGACACTCAAATAAGACAAATTCAGTGTGTACATTAAAACATTGTTTGCACATGGCGGTGGTTCGGCGATCGCTGAAAGCAGGCCCTGCTGTAGTGCCCTGGTACGTCGATGATTATGTTGGTAAACCAAACTGTGGTGCCTTAATCAACTCCGTGTTGAGGTATTATTGTTGTAATAACGACGGGTCTCTTGAAGTAGTGCCGCTCCCACAATAATAGCATATATATACGCATAGATATATGCATATGTATATAATATATTATATAATATATATATATATATATATATATATATATATATATATACTAACTAGGACCATGCTACGGCACGGGGGTGTTACCACCCGAACACCAACAGTTTGTACCTATAATATACTCCTATAAGTGCATAGTCATCCTGGATCCTGTTATCAGGCATGATAGTAAGTAACGCCTAACAGTAACAGCAGAACAAGCGGACAACTGACTTCCAGAAAATTGACAGTGCTAAGTCTATGAAAGGAAATGCCCTATCCAACAAGGGGCGTGGCTAGGCGTATGCGCGTACGTCAAAACGTCAACATCGTTTTGTCCAAAAAAAATCAAATTAAAAAATAATAAAGACAACGAAACAAATCTGAGAACCAGATAGCTCTCATCCCTGCTCCTCACTAAAATTGGTGTGCTGCGATATACAGTAAAACCTCTCTAACCGACCACCTCCACAGATCGACCACTCCCCTATATCGATCGCTTTATTGGGATCCTAAACATTCGCCCATACAATACCATTGTAACAATAACAAAAACTCATCTAACCCACCTCCGTAAATGGACCATTTCAAGTCGGTCCCATGGTCGGTCGATTTAGAGGTGTTACTGTATTATCACTGTGTTATTGATAGAGTTGTTGCAGGCAGTATCAGCCGTGTAAATAATGATAGTGTGCACGTATTGGTACTGACATATGCACACATAACTATGCATGTATATACTATGCATGCATCTCTACATACCCGTAGCCACACACGTCTGAAGGTCCTTTACAAAGGCTTACCTTGGAGCGTACAATATCCAAGCCAGCCTCTGACGGAGTACCTGTCTCTCGGCCCGGGGGTCTGCCTGTCCCGCCCTTTGAGGCGAGCAGCTCCCTGCACCTGCTGCTTATGGCTGCACTTGCTCCGAGCAGAACACGACGTGGAACTGAGCCGCACACGGGCTTGTACACGCCGACACCAGCGGGGCGCGGTACGAACGGCCGCCAGCAACAAGCGCCAACCGCGCCTCCGTCAACTCCTCCCGGCGGCACTCCTCTGGCGTCTCCTCCTCCTCCTCCTCCAGTAGGTTTCCTGCGCGTGCGCACTGGCGGTGTGGCCAGGTGCCGAGCGGTGCGGTGCGGTGCGGTGCGGGGCGGGGCGGGGCGGGGCGGCGGTCGGGTGGGTGCCGGGCGGCGTGGTGACGCTGGTCCCACCGCCTGCCGGGTACACGCACAGGTTCCACCGACGCGCAGTGGCGCGGGCACCGGCGAGCGGAACGGGTACCGGCGGTGGCGTATGGGTGAGAGACTGGGAGACTACGGGGGAATGTGGGAGACTGTAGAAGGGCCGTTGTAGACTGAGAGACTGGGGTTGTGGGGAAGCGGTGGGAGACCTGGTGATGATTAGACTAAGAGACTGGTGGGGACAGATACTGATAGTGATAAGAAGACTGAGAGACTGTGGGAGACTAAATGAGACTATGCGTGACTCTGGTAGACTACAGGACCGTGCAGCACCATGGGAGACTGGAGAGAGGTGAGAGACTACAGTGGACTGGGAGACTTAAGTGACTATATGAGACTGTGGGAGACTACAGGAGACTAGGTGACTGTAGGCAGCTTTAGACAACTGTATGTGACTGTGAGAAACTGTCGGAGAAACCGGAATCGTGCTGGGGGAAAATCGTGGGAGACTGGGAAAATGCGGGAGTCTCGGACAGACGGCGGGAGACTGCGGGAGACTGCATGATGGTGGGATAGCCTCGGCCCACCAGGCAGCAGTTGTAGGCTCCATCGCCTCCAGGTGATGATGACAGCAGATGGGATGGCCATGACGAGCACCTCGGCGCACACTCCTGCTGCTACCCTTCTTCACTCACGCACCCGCCCCCCGCTACCTCCACCCCTTCTCCCCTTCCTGCCCACCCCTTCCTCTCATCTCATCCTCTGTCGGCATTACACCTTCGCACACAGATTAGGACGCATAGCGCAGCACTGTGTGTTCTGTGTTCTGGAGCATCTCAGAGCGCAGATGTTCTGTGTGTGTGAGCAGCTGATGGCACATAGAATTTCGGTGTTCTTCAGTAGCTCACGGCACAGAAAAGTTCAGTGTATTGAGCAGGTCACAGCACAGAAATGTTCCGTGTGTTGAACAGCTAACAGTACATATTATCTAGTGTTCTTCAGTAGCTCATAACATAGAGAACTTCAGTGTATTGAGCAGTTCACAACACAGATATGTTCAATATGTTGAACAGCTGACAGTACATATAATCTAGTGTTCTTCAGTAGCTCATAACATAGAGAGGTTCAGTGTATTGAGCAGTTCACAGCACAGATATGTTCAGTGTGTTGAACAACTGACAGTACATAATATCTAGTGTTCTTCAGTAGCTCATAACATAGAGAAGTTCAGTGTATTGAGCAGTTCACAGCACAGATATGTTCAGTGTGTTGAACAGCTGACAGTACATATTATCTAGTGTTCTTCAGTAGCTCACAACATACAGAACTTCAGTGTATTGAGCAGTTCACAGTACAGATATGTTCAGTGTGTTGAACCACTGACAGTACATATTATCTAGTGTTCTTCAGTAGTTCATAACATAAAGAACTTCAGTGTACTGAGCAGTTCACAGCAGATATGTTCAGTGTGTTGAACAACTGACAGTACATATTATCTAGTGTTCTTCAGTAGCTCATAACATAGAGGACTTCAGTGTATTGAGCAGTTTACAGCACAGATATGTTCAATATGTTGAGCAGCTGATAGTGCATATAATTTGTGTGTTCCTCAGTAGCTCACAGCATAAGGAAGTCCAGTGTATTGAGCAGTTCACAGCACAGATATGTTCCGTGTGTTGAACAGCTAACAGTATATATTATCTAGTGTTCTTCAGTAGCTCATAACATAGAGAACTTCAGTGTATTGAGCAGTTCACAGCACAGATATGTTCAATACGTTGAGCAGCTGATAGTACATATAATTTGTGTGTTCCTCAGTAGCTCACAGCATAAGGAAGTCCAGTGTATTGAGCAGTTCACAGCACATATATGTTCAGTGTGTTGAACAACTGATAGTACATATTATCTAGTGTTCTTCAGTAGCTCATAACATAGAGAACTTCAGTGTATTGAGCAGTTCACAGCACAGATATGTTCAGTGTGTTGAACAGCTGACAGTACATATTATCTAGTGTTCTTCAGTAGCTCATAACATAGAGAACTTCAGTGTATTGAGTAGTTCACAGCACAGATATGTTCAATATGTTGAGTAGCTGATAGTACATATAATGTTAGTGTTCCTCAGTACCTCACAGCATAGGGAAGTCCAGTGTATTGAGCAGCGCACAGCACAAATATGTTCAATATGTTGAGCAGCTGACAGTACATATAATGTCAGTGTTCTTCAGTAGCTGACATCACAGAGAACTACAGTGTGTTCAGAAGCTCACAGTAGAGAGAGACATTCAGTATTCTTCAGTAGCTCACAGCACAGATTTGTTCAATGTGTTGAGCAGCTCACAGTACATATAATGTCAGTGTTCTTCAGTAGCTCACATCACAAAGAATTTCAGTGAATTGAGGAGCTCACAGTACAGAGAAACTTAGTATTCATTAATAGCTCACAGCACAAATACGTCCAACGTGTTGAGCAATTCACATCACAAAGATGAGATGTTCAGGGTGTTTAGCAGTTCACTTCACAAATTTGGCCAGTCTGCTGAGTAGCTCACAGCGATAAGTTCATTTGGTTGAGCACAGAGAGTACAGATATGTTTAGTGTTGAGCAGCTTACAGCGTTCAATATACTGCTTTAAGACTTAAATGTGCCTTATTCAACCCCCCCCCCTTCCGCCCCACATACAACTCCCCTCTGCCAGTGCCATTACAAAAACAGAAGACACCCATAACATACTTTGTGTTTCTTTATTTGCAAACCTCATCCTTCATACGAGACGTATGAACAACTGATTACTTTAAAATAATTGACTTGGGAAATAGATGCTTGTCATTCTTTGCCTTAAATGTGACCTTTCTGCCGACATAGCTTAAACTCCCCATTATTCTTTCATTTTCCCATTCTCAGGGGCAGTTTCGTATATAATTAAGAAATGTAGAGAATGTACTTGGTTAGAACTAGCATTTTAAATCAGCAAGCGTTCTCTTCTACTTGCAAGCATAGAGAGAACATATTAAAACCTTCTTCACATTATTCACTGCCTACCTCAACTTGTAGAGTTTGCATTTGAAACTCAGTTTTGGTTGGATAAGCAATACTAGTAATTGAACTTGACTAGCATTTTCTCTATTGGGCTCCTGGAGGGTTCTGGGATAAAAGCCGTGAACTTGTTGCGGAGGTGAGTAGGTATGGTTGGTCACCAATATAATAGGGCAAGGACTGGTTAGCTCAGTGTCAGGATAATGTGACTGAGTGAGATATCGGGTCATTGTGCCAGCGGCCTGATTTCCCAGTGGGACAGCACTATAAAGTCACCATGAGTGTGCACTGTTACAAGTCGGTACCCATCCTGATATGACCTTAGATGTTACCAGGACGCTAAACTCCTACAACCACCTAACCAATATAGTATGGTGCAGGGTGGGAAGGGCAGGATCAACAGCGACCGCTACTCAATGAGTGATAAGTTCCCAGCGACCGGTTATTCGGAGGAAGTGTACATACTAAAACCCTGAAACCACAGTGCCACGGTAGATAAAAGGCCATTGGCACTGAATGGTTGTGCAAATGAATGGACCTGGTAGGTAGGGGAAACACAAGAGGCATTGGAAATCGATCCTATTTTCAAACTGTCTTGTTTTTCAGTTAAAATAAAAAATAGGACTTGGATTTTTTAGAAACCCTACAAATCCTGAATACTGGCTCGATATATATAATGTATAACATGTAATATATATATATTATATATCTTTAATAATAATAATTACATACATCCAAAATAATAGAAAATATATATTTATCAGATATATATCTAAATGAAGAACAATTGGCTGCAATTGAAATTTGACCTACTTAATCAGTAAATGCATATATTGATATATTGAAGAGCTTGTAACACCGCATTGATAGCGCTGTTGATAACGGCCAGCAGGTGTGCTATCATAATCTACACCTCAATGTCTAAGGCTTGGCACCTGTCTTCAAATGGTTTCTTCTTGCTCTTACACAGTAATGTAGTACAGTAACTTATAGTAATAAGATATCTTTTTTGAGGAACATCTTTATAACGTCACTGACATGGAACAACAACTTTTGTCTGGATGTGTAGATAGACTAGTTCGTCATTCCCATTGCGCATGCGCTGAAAACAGCGCCGAGAGCAAAATATAGGCCTGTGGCCATTAAATTTGCCGATATGCGCAGTGCAAAACATCAATTTTATTCTAAATTAATAGACATACAGAGCAATTTGCCATAAACCTGGATGCACGAATGCAATATAATAATATAATGAATATATTTAAGACACAACTATCCATAATTGAGCATTTTGAGCTAAGAAACATACAATTCCCCACAAAACAATCAAGTCACTTTACAGGCTGATGTTTAATCACCATTTTAAATTCTTGTACTAAGTATTAAAATGTCAAATGTGTCAACAGAAACTTGTTTCAAAGAAATATATAGCCAAAGACTGATTAGCCATACCTATTTCCTAGCTCTACAAATGTTATTAACCATAGAATATAAATAAAAACATGAATTAAATAAGTAAAACTGACTCTGGCTATAGTTCCAACACTAGTCTGAGTGACCAGATGTGTCTAAATCTAAATGCAGATGGTATAAGATGTACAGATTAGATTGATGTCAATCAAATGCTGGATAAAATATTAATATCTTAATGTATTATATATTCTTTTAGTTGGTATTCTACGTTTCAAACAAGACTTGAGATGAGCTGAAACTAGCATATTTCATAGCTTCATTGGGATGCGGCATGTGCTTCGAGCAACAATTATAATGTTTGTTGAACAACACGACTGATATTATCTATATACCTATTCAATGTCGCACACTTCAGAGCGAAGACCAAGACTACTCAGATACTGGTGAGAGAGCTACTATTCGCAGATGACAGTGCACTGGTTGCCCACTCTGCTGAAGAGACCCAGAAAATAGTGGACGCTTTCTCCGATGCATCAAAGAAGTTTGGCCTGAAAATTAACATCAAGAAGACGGAGGTGCTGTACCAACCCAACTCTACAAGAACCCGAGAGGAGGAGATCATGGTTGACGGAAACAAGCTGAACTCTGTTCCGGAATTCACCTATCTCGGAAGCACAATATCAAGTGATGGACGCATTGATGCTGAGATACAGAGGAGGATGGCCAAGGCTAGCGCATCTTTCGGCCGACTACGCCAGAGACTCTGGAACAACCACCATGTGTCCATTCGGGTCAAAGGTAAGATCTACTGCGCAATCGTGCTATCCACCCTACTATACGGAGCCGAGGCCTGGACAGTGTACAGACGGCAGGTGAAAAAGCTGCATGCCTTCATGATGCGACATCTGCGTTCAATCATGAGGCTAACCTGGAAGGACAAAGTGACGAATAAGGAAATACTCGAACAGATGGGGCTGCCCTCTATGGAAGATCTTCTGATCAAAAAGAATCTCCGGTGGACTGGACACCTCATGAGGATGTCATCAGACAGGCTACCAAAGCAGATCCTTTATTCTCAACTGTCTTCTGGCTACAGAAAGAGAGGGTGCCCCCATCTCCGGTTCAGGGATACCATCAAGAGAAACCTGAAGCTGAGAGACATTAAGACCGACTCATGGATGCAACTCTCACAGCAGAGGGCTAAATGGAGAGCGGCAGTCAAGTAATGAAAGCAGTCTTTGTCACATCGCGACCGACAGCATGATGATGATGATATATAAGCCCACTTGTCATTACTTCAGTTCACTTGGTGAGAACTCATTGACTGGCTTGTTATGAGAAGCCTTCTGGAGCTTCTTATGAGTGAACCACATTCAATCAGACTTCTCACACCGATTCATCCTCCACTCCCACTTCCTCATCCAACTTCCCACTGTCTGTATGCGCTGCACCGAGACCCACGCGCTAATCCAAGTTGATGAGATCTGCGCTGTGGCGCTGTCATGCTATAACTGCCTGCATTCATCCGCAAGTGTTTATGAGCGGCTCTGAGAATACAGAAGCAGCTGGAGACAATCTTGAGCAATGAGCAACTCCATAGGTGGCGACCGATTCTGGCTTCAAGGCTGCTGTTGCTGCCCTATGCTGTTTGTGTGTTAAGCAGTTCTGCGTTATGAGCAGCTGTGAGAATACAGGCGACATCTCCCACTTAATGAACAACTCAGTGGGTGACAAGCAGCTCTCCACTGAAGCATCCAGGTTATTTAGTGCTTAGTGTTGAGCACCTCTGTGTTCGAAGAAGGTTCAAGCTATTCAGTTTGGTAGTGGCCAATGAGATTCGCTGGCACCTCAAAACGACCAGCAAGTTCACTCTGAGGCAAGGCTTAACATGAGAGTAAAAGAGTTACGTGTGATGAGCCACTGCAGAGCAGTTCAATCCGTAGTGAGTAGATACATATATACAAGTTTTACCGTATGAAAAACAGTTCTCGCTATATCAGTGTTGAGCAGCTCCACCTACATCAGTGTGATGAGCAGCTCCACCTACATCAGTGTGATGAGCAGCTACACCTACATCAGTGTGATGAGCAGCTCCACTTACATCAGTGTGTCGAGCATCTCCATCTATACCAGTGTTGAGCAGCTCCCCCTACATCAGGGTGTTGGGCAGTTCTACCTACATCAATGTGTTGAGCAGCTCCACCTACATCCGTGTGCTTACCACCTCCCCTACATCAGTGTGGTGAGCAGCTCTACCTACATCGGTGTGTTGAGCTGCTCCAGCTACATCCGTGTGATGAGCAGCTCTACCTACCTCGGTGTTGAGCTGCTCTACCTACATCAGTGTGATGAGCAGCTCTACCTACATCAGTGTGTTGAGCTGCTCCACCTACATCAGTGTGATGAGCAGCTACACCTACATCAGTGTGTCGAGCATCTCCATCTATACCAGTGTTGAGCAGTTCCCCTACATCAGTGCGTTGGGCAGTTCTACCTACCTCAATGTGTTGAGCAGCTCCACCTACATCAGTGTGCTGACCACCTCCCCTACATCAGTGTGCTGAGCAGCTCTACCTACATCAGTGTGTTGAGCTGCTCCACCTACATCAGTGTGATGAGCTGCTCTACCTACATCAGTGTGTTGAGCTGTTCCACCTACATCAGTGTTGTGAGCAGCTCTACCTACATCAGTGTATTGAGCTGCTCTACCTACATCAGTGTGATGAGCAGCTCTACCTACACTAGTGTGTTGAGCTGCTCTACCTACATCAGTGTGATGACCAGCTCTACCTACATCAGTGTGTTGAGCTGCTCTACTACATAAGTGTGGTGGGTAGTTCTGCCCAATTGGAAGCTGCATTTGTATGATGATGCGGTGAACAGCTCCCCTATATCACGGTTTGGTGAGCAGATGCGAACAATCCTACATGTGGCGAGCAGCTTTGTCTGTGATGAGCAGCTCACTGATGTAGCTCAGCGACTAATCACCCCTCTTTGAGGGCATACCACGGGACATTTGGGGCGGTGAGAAACCATCCATCAGAATAAACTACAGCCCTTAGACGGCATATGTGCTTTCTCCCCAAATTATCAGACTAACAGACTAGTATTAATGGTCTGAGTTCTTCTAGTCCTCGAGTGTAGCCAGCTAGAATGTCGATATTGATTTGTAATAAACAATATAAGCTACACTTCCTGGTAAAGCTGACATTAGGACATTTTCTATGAACCACTTTGAGGTCATAATACAATTTAGATTAATCATGTCCAAAATAAAATGTAAATATTGTTTTTCTCAAAGCTGGATCGCGCGCCACCTGCCGGGTAGTATGAAGGTGCCCTTGGCGATGTAGGGTGTGGACCTTCCTCTGAAAGCGGTGCGGTTACTGTGCTTGACGTGGTGTTGCCGCATGGCTCGCCTGCATCGGCCATTGCGGGTGATGAGGAACACGCCAGCTCCCTCCAGTCGCGGCTTCCGGGATGCTGCCCCTATGGGGTCAAAGGGCAAACAGAGGCAGTGAGGCGCATGCCGCGTACCACGACGACAGCGGGTCTCGGGGTGCCAGACCGCTGACCGAGGCTCCTTTAAGGTGTTGCCCATTTATCACATATGTATGCTTAACTGTTGGGGTTTGACGTCCAAGATACATCTGTGTCAATTTGTAACTAAGCACTCACGGCAACTTTTATGATTGCTTATAGGTTGTTTAAATGCCGCGTCGGCAGGAAAGGCCATATTCATGATTAAAGTCAACATGGCAATTTTATAGTACTGCCTTATGAGGATATCGTCCTGCTGGCACTATGACCCGATATCCCATATAATCATATCATCCTCACACTGACCTGCCCTGTCATTTCCCTAATCGCCGGGCAAGGTAACAACAAATATCACTTGTGTAAGTGTTTGGGTTGACTCGGCCGGGGATTGATCCCACAACCTCCGACACAGGAAGGGAGTGGCCTACCCAATCGGCCATCCCGCCAGATGTATATTTACCAGAATAGTGCGTCATGGAGAGTCCCCTGTAAATGAGCCATGGATCTTAAAGCCATGTTTATTTGGGGTTGTTTGCCAACACGTGAAGATTGGCTGATATATGGGCCTTATCTGATCTCTGGGAATTCCCTAAACTCCCTGGTTAGGTCCTTACAGTTGCATGGTCCTAAATTCAGACCTAGACCAGCAGTTTTCCTCTCTTCTGTTCGTATCTAGACCAATAATTATTCACTCTTCAATTCACACCTAGGGCAACAACCACCTCCTCTTTAATTCACACCTAGGTCAACACCCGCCCCGTCTTCAATTCACACCTAGGTCAACACCCACCCCGTCTTCAATTCACACTTAGGTCAACACCCACCCCCTCTTCAAGTCACACCAGGGCAACACCCACCCTCTCTTCAATTCACACCAGGCCAACACCCACCCCTCTTCAATTCACACCGAGACCAACACGACCCCTTTCATTTCAAACGTGCACCGACAGCAAAGCAGACAGATCACCTTGTAAAATAGTCTGATAAAACGATTGGTGGGGGGAATGCAAATGGTCTATAATGGTAAATGGTATATGGTGCCAGGTGCATGAATCTATTATGTAGTTGCAGGTGATACTTTACTCATGGTCAATAGTCATTGTGTATTAGTTAGATAGTGTGAAAGAGGCACTTGAGATAGTGTGTAAGGGCACTTGGAGCTCTACCCACTACCCCCTCCCCCCTCTGTTAGTCACGGATCACCACACACTCAGCTCAGGCAGGTGGTGGCCAAAGGGGCCACACCGCATGGTGGTGATGGGCAGATCACTGCAGCCATGGTGACACAGGAATGCTTGATGTTCATTGGTAGAACTGTAAATGCTTGATTCTCATTGGATAACACAGTCAGGTGGTAAGCCATACCAGATCCATGTACCACTATAAATAATAAACCTGAAAGCATTGTCTCACTCTCTACTTTCAATCTTTATACTCTTCCTTTCTCTTCTTGCCTGTATTGATTTCATTATAGCCTGCCTACACAAACACAGATTCCAGACGTGGACCTTAAAAACTGTTGCAAGGCAGACAAGTCTGAATCAGCTCCCGGGGGGGATGTGAGTCGGGTGCGACCGGTGAGATGGTCCAAGAGGCGGCCTTGACCGGCCCAGAGGCCCGGTGACTGCCTTATGAGGCGGGCGGCATGTGGGCGGCACTGTTATCATGAATCCTAATCTGCCTAATCTCCCACCACGCCGCCCGCCAACACCAGCGCATCTGCCACGTGAGCGGCTTAAATTAAATCTAATCCCCTTCTTTTTATTAGAGCACGTCTTCTGGGTATTTTTATACTGCCTCGTTCATGGGAAGAGATTAAAACTTTGATAATTAGCTACTAGTAGTCTGCTTAATAAGCCTAGACTCTTCGTATTACTTGCACTAATATTAAAGTAATTTGGGGCTTGAGGTTAGATGGCCTCTGATTGAATATTGACATCGTCAAGGTCAACACATATTTTGTTGTTGGTATATTAGTTGATTAATTACGAGAAATTTCAATCGCGGACAATTGGTCATCCTCATTCCAATGCTCCTTGCCCGATTCTAGTAATGCCGAGTGCCAGGCTAGGTAGCAACAAGTATCAATTTTTAAGTCATGGCCTTGACTTAACTAGGGTTCGAACCTGCTGGTTCGAGTGCCCCGACCTCCAAAAATGGCAGACTGACGCTCAACTCTTTCAGTCATCCTGTCTGGTACTTTAGAAAGGCTCAAGGAACTCAAACCCCACATTAGGAAAATAAAGCATTTAATAAACGACTACGTCTGCAGCTACATTAGTAGACGTGTTATTTCAATTTATGTTTTCATCGAAATGCCGAAGGGTGAAATCATACCACTTAGTCTTATTAATACCAGGGGACTGGCCAGTCACCGCGGATCCCAATGGATATCACCATAGAGGATGCGTTATTAACACTATATAGGCCTTTTGTAATTATACACCTGAGAGGTTTGAAAACATATGGGATGTTATGCCTAAAGCGAGAGGCAAACCCACATTTTCTGCAATTCCTATGCGAGCACAGGACGCACCAACCTCTCCATGTGTGGCATTTCAGTAGAGTTGTTCGTTAGGCTTTACACCCTAGATACATTTAAGGTCATGCTAGGACTGGTACCGATTTGTGACAGTTCACACTTGTTTTAGATCAATATATTAGGTTGATTATTATAATTGTAATAGTCTGCAATGAGACCCGACTACCACACCGTGGCAGCGGTGCCTACGCTGACCCCGCTTTGCTAAGAACTAGCACCAGGTGGCACCACACTAGCAGGAACAGTCCCTAGCGATATAGCGATATAGCGAATGGTAGACAGGAAGTGTGAACACTTATTTGTCTCTCTTTTTGGGGTTTTATTTTTGGTACATTAGTTGTCCCAAGCAGGGTAAATCCCAGTCACAGACGACTGGTCTTCCCCACTCCACTGCTGGTTAATAGAAAGCCCGAGCCTACACTTTTACCGACCCAAGGGATTTTTAACCTCCCACACCACATAGACATGGTATGAGAGCAACCGGCCTTTGATGACGCTGTAAGTTATACACAGCGGTGGAAATCCAAATTGGCAGAGCTGGGGTCATGGGGAATTGAACCGCCGACCCTCAGATTAGGAGTCTGACCTAGAAAAAAGTCAGACACTGTAACCACTCCGCCACAGAGAACGCCACGTTAGGTGGAATTTTCCACGTATTGTTAATAGCCACCCCCACTCCTTCAAGGGAGGATACGTACTACACAGCTGGGCAGTGTGATATATGCGTAATAGACGTCTAGACATCCAGACGTCTAGACACATCTGTAATATATGCAAATGAGATGACGTCATGGAAAAGTTGGGCCGGCTATGGTTTGAGCCCTGGAGGGGAATAAAGTCATTCAGTATCCAGCAGTCAAAGTGTTCAGACGTTGTACTTTCACAGGCAGTGACAAGTCATTCCTATCCTGACCTTGGCTAAATAAACCAGGGTCCGCCCTGCGGTTTGAAGCAATCTCAGTGTTACTATTTTAATCCTCAAGTGCAGGAGGACATGGTCCATCACATAATACACCTCACTTTAGTTCGAAGTAAGTTACTGTGATGGGGCCCTTTCTCAGCTGCCCGGAACTTGACCCTCACGCTGTAGACCCCCCAAGCAAGCAGGAGAACAAGTATGTTTGCTTCTTTCATCTTTGATCTCCGCTCACTGCTGCGTCCACGATCAAGTGACCCGCCTCTGCCCTGCCAGGTCCCACATAAATTTCCAGGGGAGGTTACGCTAGCGGCACCCAGTAGATGGCAGCCCTCTCGCGGTGCTGCCCGGCGGCTACCGTACCGCCACATATCGCTATGAACTGCGATGGTGATGGAGGAGTCCTTGCTGCCACTGTATGGTAGTGGAGCTCATGTCTGGGCTACTACATTATTTTAGATGGCTAACTTTAAGTAGAATTATGCCAAATTAATTTCGGCTTGTATGTAGAGATTCTGAAACCGTAGACTTCAACAGTATTAGGTTCTATTAAACTGACTCAATATATCCTTCTATGCTGAAATAAATGCTTAATAAGTACACCTGTATCTAAATTGGATATCTAGGAACAAATCTAGGTCAGTGTTTTGGTTTAGACAAGTTTATGCTTTCATCGGACTATGGCGTTTTAATCTCCGTTTATTTTTGTATCCGTGGTTAAATGGAGGAAAGTGCATTTGACACTCCCCAACTAGTCAATCAAATTGTCGCCTTTTCTTCAAACTGTTTCTTTTTCACTCTGCCCCAAATGAATAGAACTTAGCACCCAGACATCAACCTTATCCCAGACACAAGTAATACATGCTTTATTATAGCTAGACATTCCACTAGGAAAGACATAAATACTTGTAGGATGCAATATATCTCAACACTGGTGTTTGAGAGTGAGAATTCAGTATCCGGCAAATCTTCAGAATTCTCTAATTAATTACAAAACAAAAGTTCAACTTTGGTATATTATGTCCAAGTAGAGTGTCCAAACGGGCGGAAGAACAGCGCCCCAGCCTTGACCAACGACTTATTCAGAAGAATGAACTATTTACCCCAAATAGAATAAATAAGGGATAGTGGTTATTGCTGGAGAAGCCCTTCAAGATCCATTCCCCTCTGACACCCTGGAGTAAATTTCCCAAATGAGATTTGAAATCCACATGCCCCGTGGGAACTCCAGCAATAAGGTCAAGGTCATCACCATGCCTGGGGGACAGGGCGCCTCTTAAAACAGCGCGGCTTCATTCAGTTACCACCTTTACACTGCCCGGTGAGGGCATTTACTTGGAAGCACCCATACTGTCAGTGCGGAGTTTCCCCTCTCCACCCGCACAGCGCCACCTATCGTGTGTTATGCAATAAAGGCTAGTCCATCGTATAGAACCGGCAACGCTGGACATGGGATGGTAATATTAATTAACCCTTGTTAACTGTTAAAAGTGCATCAAGCTAGCAGCAATTCAACTTTCAGAATTTAGACTTAACTATGTATGGACAGCGGTAAGCACTGTAATATCATATGCATGCACTGACATGTTGTGTAATTCCAATGAAATCATGTAAAAAATACTGAACAAAATACAAAAATGAATGAAAATAAAAACCGCCAATCTGACCCTGATTTGTGTGATCAAAAGAACGATCACCAACTTTTTAAAATTTTGTCTTAGTTGATAATATCCACTGCTGTGGTATAATTGTACAGCACCTAAGAATAGCTCCTGCTAGTAAGGGCGATCGAGTAAATCTATATTATTATTATTATTGTTTTAAAACATTATTATTATTGTTTATTAATTCTGACCGTCTGTGCTGGCCAGGAAGGCATATTGAACACTCACAGGTGGCGCCGATGTGGCCACGGGAGGAAATACGGTCTGGCTCAGTGCATACTAGGTAGGATAAGAGACGGTTACATATAGAGCAGAGGAACTGATGGTGGTAGTGTCCTTGTCTATATTCCCATAATTGTTTATATTTCCCATTATTGTTCTATTCTCATTAGGACTAATAACTTATATATTCTGTATGACTGGCATTCTACTTTGGTATACGTTCGGGGTGTTATGTTGTTACTGGGTTATTACTGGATTAGTGAATAACAGGTAGTATCAAGTATTTACATATATGCACACATATATAATACTAGGTACTCCAAAGTGGGCATATACGGTGTCTGCAGCGCGAAATTTGACATATTTTAACCCTTTTTAAAACACTTCAATCTCCACTAATTCTGCTTCGTTTGAAATAAAGATTATAAGAAATTAAAGCTTATTCTTTTGTCTTTTAGGGTATCTGAATTTTAGTTAGCATTATAAAATAAATTAGAGTCAATGGAAACTTGTTTGGGGGCACCATCGGCAGCTCTGTGCATGCTCGCCGAGTTTGTTTTCATCCAGTCTGAGCTACTCCCTTCCCTAAAATTGATACCTTGGTGAGCACGGTGACCTGAGCTAAAAATAACCACCAATGAAAGACAGAGAAGAAACTAGGTTTCATTAGCATATCAAGCATGGCTGTTTTTAAGTGGGAAATTTGATTGAACTGAAGGAGTGAAAACATTAAGACATCAATCCTCCTTGAAAATTAATCAGGATTGTGCTGAAAATTATATCTTCAGAAAGCTCAAGTCTTCCTCTACCTAACCAGAACAATATTTGGTTGAGATTTATATCATGCTCCTCAAGGTTGGTCTGAGACATGACTGTGTATTCCCATCTCTGCACTGGAGCAAGGAATATGGCGTCGATTGAAGCTACTGTGTCGACAGAAAACATGTACGATCATATAGAGCTTTTGATTTAGATTATTTTAGAATAGAAATTAGAGTGATAGTGTAAGTAGAACAGAAGTTATGATGTTTTCAAGGATTTATCATTGACCCTGCTGATATTCAGTAGAAATTAAGGATTTTAGCAAGTTTAGCATGAAATATCTGAAAGAATAATAAAGATAATGGTCTGGAAAATATTGAGTCTGCTATTTGTGCTATAGAGTGAGATTCTTTAATATTTGAAAATTATATGCAACATAGCTTCTGGGCCGGGGCCTTAAAAACCTAGATTTGCCTAATTTGGAAATGTGCACAAATAAGTGCAAAAAATTGAATGTTTAAAACCTCATTAATTTCGGAACTGATCAAGAGATCTAAATAAATTGTATATATCTGGAATTGGATTTAAAAGATCTATACACTTATATAATTTTAAACAGTGAATCATTAAAATAAAAAATCACATTGGAGTACCTAATAATACATATGCATACATAGATACATAGAAACACTCATACATCCATTTACATATATACATATACACACACATACATCCATACACCTACATTCCTACACACATGCGCACGGACATACACACATACACATACATCCATATACACACATATATATATACCTACATGCATACACATGTACATACATACACATCTACCTATATCAGGCTGTAGGATTTTAGATTTCATGGGAAACACTTGTTGGGTTCCGTGCCTGGTACTCATCGGAACCCATGGGTAACTGTTTTTCGGTTCCGTAAAATTGGTGATGGGTACCCATTCTTGAAACAGTTAATTAAATGTAATAGGAGTATATTTTGAACACACCTATGCAGAAATTGTAAATATACACATACACACATACATACTTACAACTGACTACAAATACAAGAAGTTTTGCAGTGCATTTTCCTGGAATTAATACGACACTTTTAACTGTCGCAATTTCCCCAAGCTGATGATGCACAACCTGAGCCTTTTCAGTGTTATTTCAACTAGAAGAGACTGCTACAGGGAGAAGACTAGGGAGTCAGCATGCCGCACGGATACCCCTGCCGTTATCAGCAAACCTTGTGCAGAACCACTGCCTGCTGCCTTGATAAATGGCAGCTCTAGATTTAACACATGGCTGCTCTCTTCTCTTTTCACCCGTCTATAAAAAGGTTTTCCTCTCGCTCTTAGTCAATAAACATACAATAACCCAAGACCGGTGCTACGGCACTAATAGAAGATATATATGAAAAGAAATTCATTTACCAAAAAGAAAACACACAAAAAAACTTCCAATAATAAACGATAATTAAAATAAATAAATAAAACTATATCGTAACATCTGTATAGGGCGGGTGGGATGGAAAAACAACTCTGGAAGGGTCGAGTTCGTTTGGAGTCAATATTCGTGGTTATCTACCAACATCCCTGAACGAGTTTCACACAGATAAAAAGGTCGAGCACAGGGGGACAGGCTGGTAGGGGCGGGGGGGGGGGGTCTCTGTTTGGTTCTGTTTACTTGGACCAAGTAGATAAAAATCAATTCTCCATCGGGTGACGGCAACCACTTTGCTGCTGACGCTAATCCCTACATTATTTCCTGCCTTCATCCAATCTACATCAGCTCGTCTCCTGTGCTATAGCTACACTACTTTGCTCTATAAAATAAATACTCGGTGTAAATTACCTCTACATACCCCATGAATGGTAGACTGTAGAGGCCAGTGCCTCGGTGCTGACAAAAAAAACCCACAAATTATTCCGATGAATAAACCATTTACAAAGACAAACAAATAAACAATAATAAATAACAATAACCGTACCTGTGGAGGAAGATGCAGACATCTTCTGTGTAGAGCCGCATGTTTTCTGCCTAACCTGCCTCAGGGTCCATAGAAACAGCGCCGAGTGTCCATAGTAACAGCGCCGAGTTTCCATGGTAACGGTGCCGAGTATCCATAGGAACAACCCCACGTGCCCATAGTAACAGCCCGATTGTCCACGAAAACAGGGCTGAGAGTCCATAGTAACATTAACAGCGCCGAGTGTCCATGGTAACAGCGCCGAGTGTCCATGGTGACATCGCCGAGTGTCCATGGTAACATCGCCGAGTGATCATGGTAACATCGCCGAGTGTCCATGGTAACAGTGCCGAGTGTCAAAAGGAATAACGTCACGCGCCCATGGTAATAGCGCCGAGTTCCCATGGTGACAGCGCCGCGTGTCCATGGTAACAGCGCCGAATGTCTATGGTAACGACGCTGGGTGGGTGCTGGTCCGGCAGATGGAGGAGACAGTCGCCCCCGTTGAAGTACTTCTCCAGTTGGCAGGGCCAATGAGCAGCCGAACCCTAGAGTCAACAACACTTGCCCGTCAGGCAGCCAAGGCGCCAGTAATGGCAATATGCATGCCAATACATTAAGGTAATATGCATTATATTCCCACAGCATTAAAGATATCTGAGCTTCAAACATGCAGGTATTGGCTCAGCATGAGCAGGGCCCTGCTGTTAATTGGAAATAACAGCTATCCAGCCCCCCCCCCCCCCCACCCACAACCCCTACCCCCACCTCACAGAGATTAGGAAGGCCCCGGGTCATTAATCATTAATCATTACACAGTTACAGCCGGTCTTTGATGTTGGGGAATTCCCCCAGCTGTTTGAGACAAGATTGTACTATGCTGTTTTTGGCCTCGCGGGACACGAATACACAAACGTCCATTGCCCAAAGCGGGGTTAGTGATGGCGGTTCCCGGGAACCGGCAGGGCTTTACGTCACTCAGCTGCAAAGAAACACCTTGGAATTGGTTGATACCCAGTGCCCTAGGGAGACACGGCAATAGTGCCAATGTGATATGTGATATGTGAGGGCTTCATACAGCGGAGTCCCGGATGTGATAGGACTCTGCGGTGATGCAGGGGCACTAGTTACCTACCCACCTACCTACCTACCCACCTACCTACCTACCCACCTACCTACCTACCCACCTACCTACCTGCCCACCTACCTACCCACCTACCCACCCACCTACCTACCTACCTACCTACCTACCTACCTACCCACCTACCTACCCACCTACCTACCTACCTACCTACCTACCCACCTACCTACCTACCTACCTACCCACCTACCTACCCACCTACCTACCTACCTACCCACCTACCTACCTACCCACCTACCTACCCACCTACCTACCCACCTACCTACCTACCTACCTACCACCTACCTACCTACCTACCTACCTACCCACCTACCTACCTACCCACCTACCTACCCATCGACCTACCTGCCCACCTACCTACCCACATACCTACCCACCTACCTGCCCACCTACCTACCCACCTACCTAACCACCTACCTACCCACAAAGCTACCCACCTACCCACCCACCTACCTACCTACCCACCCACCTACCCACCCACCTACCCACCCACTTACCCGTCCACCTGCCTACTACCCACCCACCTACCTCCTCACCTACCTACCCACCTACCTTCCCATATACCTACCTACCTGCCCACCTACCTGTCCACCCACCTACCTACCCACCGACTTACCTGCCCACCCACCTACCCATCGACCTACCTGCCCACCTACCTACCCACCTATCTACCCACCTACCTGCCCACCCACCTACCACCCACCCACCTACCTGCCCACCCACCTACCTGCCCACCCACCTACCTATCCACCCACGTACCCACCTACCTGCCCACTGCGCAGGTCTGGCACCAGTTTGTATGGAGAAATTACTCACCTGAAAAAGAGGAAAAGAACATCATCAAAATTGTTAACCAAAAATGTTGGTGCATGAATAGCATAACATTATTTTCAAATAAGCAGTTATTGCCAGATATTAGAAGTCAGAGACTGCTTGAATGAGCATTCAATAACGTGTAGCTGAGGCCGATAGTCATGCCTGATGCTCGAAGGTCTAAAACTCCATATTAATGTGATAAGGTGTTGATTAAGGCTACATAGTCCGATGAAAACATCATATTTTCACAACCAAAACAATTATCTAGATTTGATTTTAAATATCTAACTTAGATACTGGTGCTCTGATTAAACATTTGTTGCCACACAAAAGGGGATACTGAGTCAATGTAATAGAACATGTTACTGCAGAAGCCTATGGCCTCAGAGTGTTGGCGTGCTAGCCAAAATTAATGTAACATGTTTGCACTTCAAATATTTTTTAAGTTAGCCATTTAAAAAGGAAAGTTACTTCAAAATAAAGTAAGGTAGATTATAATGATCAACCTGATATATTTACCTAAGAAAATGACAGAAATTCAAAACCATCGGAGTGTGCAACTTTAAATAATTCTAGCTTTCAACTCTTAGCCATTTAAGTTATTGGATGGTGGAATTATAATACTTTAAGATATAACTAGCAATAATAAAATATAAACGAAAGTGACATCAGACTGGCCTGTCTGATGTATATGAGTTTTATCACATTGTGCATGTCGCCAAGCATTGCAATGGACGTCACCATAGAGAGTGCGCTATTAGCATCATTTAGAGATCTGACAAAGTATGCTGTCAATGTCATCTGGCAGCCCATTGTCTCAAGTCTGTTCCAAGTCTATGTTGTGCATAAAGTAGTCCATAATTACAAAACTGCCTCCTGAAATTGAAGAAGAAAAAAAGAAGAAAAAAAGAAGAAAAAAAAGGACCAAGAAAGGACCCAGAAAGGACGAGCCCCTGAATGCCTCGCTTAGGGTGTGCTGCTTCCTTCCCTGAGGGCAGCAGCTGGGAAGCACCTCGGGAAGCAGGTAAAGTAGAAACTATGGTGACTGGTGGTCATTACCTGTCTGCCCGGAGGACCCAGACGCACCTAAGTGTGATGCAATACACTGAGGCGCGAACGCCTAAAGTCAACCTTATAGTGATATAGCGAATGGTAGACAGGAAGTGTGAACACTTATTTGTCTCTCTTTTTTTCTTTTTTTTTTTGTGTACATTAGTTGTCCCAAGCAGGGGAAATCCCAGTCACATACGACTGGTCTTCCCCACTTCACTGCTGGTCGATAGAAAGCCCGAGCCTACACTTTTACCGACCCAAGGGATTTTTAACCTCCCACACCACATAGACATGGTATGAGAGCAACCGGCCTTTGATGACGCTGTAAGTTATACACAGCGGTGGAAATCCAAATTGGCAGAGTCCATGGTAATGGTGCCGAGTATCCATAGGAACAACCCCACGTGCTCATGGTAACAGCCCGATTGTCCACGAATTGTCCCCATGCCAAACTGAATGTTAGATCAAATTAGATTGAGAACCGCTAGGGTGTACCACCTCATATAGTTGATTAAATCAATTCTATCAATTAATAACCTTTCACTTTTATCTAGAATTATATTTACCTTGACCACACATTATAGGATTTTGAGCTTTTAAAATTCATTAGTGTATATTCACGCATAATTGATTGTATGCTTTTACATTATATGTAAAAGCGATGGTTGAACAAAAAACAAACAATTCTCGCCGTGAATATGGCCTATGCTGCCGACACGGCGTATAGAAACCAACAATCAATCAATCAGATTGAGAATCAAGACAAGATTATACTAAATCGACATAATACTTAATAGCTGCCCACAATAACATTTTACAATTACCTAGTCAAGCCCATAAATGTCAGTTAAGCGCCGACTCCTCTGTTCCTGTGATGGCAGGTCGGAAGACAGGCAGACCATTCACCATTGTATGAAGTGTCTTTATTAAATTTGTAGATGATGCAGATAACCCATTCTCAATAGTGTCATCCATTGGAATGGCCGGTGACATTCCAAGTCTGATCAAACTTGTATTGGTTTGAGTCGTCTGATATCAATGGTCCTTGTATATCTCGGAGGTTGTTTATGTGTGGAACGCCATTAACAAATGTCAGCTTCAATTCACTGAAATGGCTCATGTTTTAAAGCTATGGTCATTTAATAATGTCATTACTGCCCTAAATATGGGGTTTGATGCCTTCATGTTTCTGGAATCCGTAACGAATTTAGTTACGTATCAGGCCACAGTCATTCCAGATTAATTATCGCGGAGTGTACAAGAGCATTAAGCGTGCCCTTATGCACATCATTATCTGACCAATGAGAGCCATTAGTTCTGCCTTGACAAAGCTGTGCAGCTCACTTTTACACCACTAGGTGGCGCTTGACAACATTGTGAAGGTTCAGATAACAGCCAGCAAATGCCTAAGTACACAACATCGACTGTGAGTTTACAGCCCAGCAACATCTAAAGTCATAGCACTGTTATCAGGGAAGGTACTGATTTGTGATAGCGCGTACATATGGCTGTTTTACAGTGTTGTCTTATCTCGGCATATCATGCAGTCAGCAGCATGACCCGATATCACACTCAGTCACATGACCCTCGCACGATGTAAACCAGTCTTTCCCTTATCCTAGTAATGCTGAGGATCAGATGAGGCAGCAACAAGTTTCCATTTTATGAATGCTTGGTTCGATTCGGCCGGGAATCAAACCCAGGTAAACGAGGCCCTAACACCGACTAGGAGCAACTAGCAGTGTCGTGTGAAGAGTGATTATTCAACCATTCCTCCCCCTTCCCTAATTGACGGTGGTGTCATTTGTGCGGCGGTAACTGGCGGTAACTTCTAATTGTGAATACACACCATGACACCACGATAATGGCCATTGCAGCTGTAATTTAAGCGCCTATGCTCGTCACATATCGTGGGAAGTCGCCAAACTCAGTGAATTACATTGGCAGTTTAATTCATTGGTGAACATCAAGAAGCCTCATTAATGCTTGACCCTTGAGGTGCGTTCTTAATGACCAATAGACTGAGCCGTGTGGCAAGACAGTCTCGTGACAATTTGAGCCTCGGACGTGATTGGCAGTACCTCGTGACGGCAGTGACTGGGTGCGGTGGCCGAATTGGTAGAGCGTGGGCCTCGTGGGAGTTCGGTTCCCGGTTGAGTCAAACCAATGACTTATAAAATTGATACTTGTCGCTTCCTAGGTTGGCGCTTGGCATTAATAGGATAGGGTAAGTACTGGTTAGCACAGTGTCAGGATAATCTGACTGAGTGGGATATCAGGTCATGGTGGGTACTGTCCCAAATCGGTACCCGTCCTGATATGACTTTACACTGCTAGACGTTGCCAGGACGTAAAACTCCAACAACCAGCCAGCGGGACGGCAGTGATCTGCAGAGGAGAGTTACGGCATGGCAATACTGGCAACCACCAGCAGAAAGAACAACGCTGTCAATACTGACACTCGCCGCTGACAGCAGCAGGCATAGTCAAGCGCCAACACGTCACCAGATTAGATTGTGTGGAGCCAGGATGATTGTTTTCGAGAATTAAAGCACTGCAAAAAAACAACTATTAAAAAGCACTTACTGTAAAGTACTGGGGAAGCTGATAAATAGTGCAGGGGAGGGCTACAGGTGGCGCCACAGTTACTGATGGACAATATTGACATCCAGAGATTGGAAGCAGCCAACGGAATAATACTAATACTAGTGATAATACCAGTGATAATACCAGTAATAATACTAGTGATAATACTAGTGATAATACTAGTGATAATACTAGTGATAATACGAGTAATAATACTAGTAATAATACTAGTAGTAATACTAGTAATAATACTTGTAGTAATAGTAGTAATAATACTAGTGATAATACTAGTGATAATACTAGTGATAATACTAGCGATAATACCAGCAATAATACTAGCGATAATACTAGCACTAATACCAGTGATAATACCAGTGATAATACCAGTAATAATACCAGTCATAATACCAGTAATAATACTAGTAGTAATATTAGTAATAATACTAGCAATAACACTAGTAATAATACTAGTAATAATACTAGTAATACTTCTAGTAATAATACTAGTAATACTTCTAGTAATAATACTAGTAATGATACTAGTAATAACACTAGTAATAACAATAGTAATAACAATAGTAATACCAATAATATTACTAATCGTAATACTAATAGTAATACTAATAGTAATACTAATAGTAATACTAATAGTAATACTAATAATAGTAATAATAATAGTAATCATATAGTAATAATAGGAATACTAAGAATAATAATAATAGTAATAATAATAATAGTAATGATAATAGTAATAATAGAAACAATATATTGTTTCAATATATATAATCCAATGATAGTTAATCTGTTAATGGTCGTGAACAATCTGTAGCATTTACACTGACGTGCTAAACTAATCTATGTATAATATACGGAGAATCACAGGAGGATTGGACACTGACGAATGTACTATTGTCAATTGTATTTATTTATTATTATTCGTCCAGATCGCACTACATTATTCACTGCTAATCGTATGCCTGCTGGTGGCGCCCCCTTTGGTCACTATATATACTGTGCGACTCTGACTACTCTGTTCACTTCGGCTCAAGTTAAGCGTTGTATCGGTGTGCAAGGCCACTTTCCTTGCCAGGGATACATTTTTCTGAGACCAATATTAGTGTTCGTTGTGTTTTAGTAGTCTGGAATATATATATATATATATATATATATATATATATATATATATATCATAACACTATCTATTTCATGAATTAATATGTGTGGGAAACAGTTGGTTGGCCGGATACAGGCAGCCCCGTGGTCGAGCCCCATTCGAAAATGGGCTGAGGGGTGGAGGGTTACACAGGTCACTCCTGATTGCCGTTAATAAAGATTATCACTATTTATATATATATATATTATAAAGTCTCCTCTATATATATATATATATACATATATATATATAATATATATATATTTATATATATATAATTATATATATATATATAGATGATCCCTACTAAAGTCACACTTAACGCAAGTGAGTAAACTGAGTAAATATATATATATATATATATTGTTTTCAGAGGAGCAAATGTGTGAACAAACAAAAAAAATACAAATCAGTTATTAGGCGTGTAGAGGTACAAGAGGATCACCCCCTTGGGGGATTCCGAACAAAACCACCATAACATATTCTATGATAAAATCAAATTTGATTAAATAAAAGAGTAGGACAGAACATTTGAAGCAATTGGTATGGGATGTCACATGCCCCCCCCCCCCCTCTCCCCTTTCAGTACACACCAGAAACCATTTCCCTGTTAAATTTGGTCACTGATAATTCCCGATTTAGAAGGGATGTCGTAATACTGACAGGACAAGGGGGCTATTCAAATCGAACTTGCATCTGATCTATCTAGGGCTCCCGACATAACCACGGGCTCCTGGCTAATAACACAGATTATTGCTATATATAGTAATAATCTTTATTAAAGTCCAACTTTCTGCAAGTGAGTAAACTGAGTAAATTTAGATATATTGCTTGCATAATTTCCGCATTATGTATGGAATTATCTGCGTGAAACATAGGGTAACTATTACAGGTACATGCTTATTGACTATACTACCTGTTGGAGGGGCTAAGCCAATCAACAGGTTTCACAGGGATAGCTAGTTAGCACACTTCTACAACCATACCTCATAAGTCAGACAAATAGACCCAACTTTGCTTAGCAATGAAACAAAATGTCAGTGTGAGTTATTGTGAAATAAAGCAAGCTTTACAACAACAAAATCATTAGTTAGGTGTCAGCAATACCACATACTGCTAAATAATAAACAATATGAATAGCCTCCAACTGTTCTCACTTAAAATTTCTTTCTGATGTACTTTTTACAACTTGCTCTAAAATTAAAGCGGTGGAATGTAATTGACGGTTGGTTAACTCGCGCTCCTTGATTATTTGTTAATATTGCCTCTGGCCTTTTAATTTGGGTGAGGTGGCCAGCCTGTAATCCTTGAAGAGGCGCAGCAGCAGTAGCAATGCGCCTTGAGACGGTGTCAGTCCTGAGATTAAGTAGGTCAGTTTGGGACGGTTGGTCACGTGACGTGGGTTCAGGTCAGACTGCAACACCGCCCGTTGATGGACATTCATTGGTTGGAATGAGCCGGGACGCTCATTCATATTGTAAAATATTCCGATAATGATGCATTGGTGGGGGAATGCAAATGTTCTATTTATGAAAAAGGTACATAGGGCCAGGTGCATAGATGTGTTTATGTAGTTGCTGGTGGTACTTGACTCATTGATAAATAGACATTGTGGTGCTAGTAAGATAGTGTGTAAGGGGCACTTAGAGCTCTACCCATTACCCCCTCCCCCCTCTGCTAGTCATGGATCACCACACACCCAGCTCAGGCAGGTGGTGACCAAGGGAGCCACACCGCTTGGTGGTGGTGGGCAGATCACTGTAACCATGGGGACCGGAAATGCTCGTTTCTCATTGGTAGAGCTGTAGATGCTTGATTCTCATTGGGAGAATGTGGTCAGGTGATATACTATACTGGATCCATTGACCATATAAATAATAAACCTGAGGGCTTGGCTCTCTCTTGTTTCACTCTTTATACTCTTCCTTTCTCTTTTTGCCTGTATTGATTTCACCATAGCCTGCCTACACAACCACAGATTCGAGCCGTGGACTTTACAATATGATCATTTCAGTGGCGATCAGAAGGGATGGCCAAATGAGTTGAGCGCCCGTCTCCCGTTTTGGCAGATCGTGGGATTCGAACCCACGGATTCAAATCCTGCTTGAGTCAAACCAATGACTTAAACAATTATACTTGTAGCTTTCTAGCCAGGCGCTCGGCATTAGTAGGATAGGTCAAGGACTTGTTACCTCAGTGTCAGGATAATGTGACTGAGTGGGATATCAGGTCATGATGCTGGTGGCCTGGTCTCCCAATGGGGCAGCACTATAAAGTCGACATGAGTGCACACTATTACAAATCGGGACCCGTCCTGATATGATCATATATATTGTCCGGACGTAAAACTCCACCAACCAACCATCATTGCAGGGCTACAGGGAACAGCGAAGCCTTCCCACCCCCCCATTGCACAGACGAGGGGCTGCCACTGACATAACCTTGGCTCCTCCCCCTGCGTCTGTGTGTGTCCTCCTCTCCAACGCCAATCACACTTCGCCTCACACTATGCCTCGGCCCTTGCATGCTCATGCTGGTCAGTCTTCACACACACTCACACTGACCAATGCACTTTTACCCGCCCACCCACAATTCTTATAAATTTAATTCACAAAAGCTGAGACAGCCATGGCCATGTTTATCCCACTTCCATTTTCACGGTCTCTGTGCCAGACAATGTGTCTGTATGTGACTTGCGATATGTGGGACCCAGTGAAGTTAACCGGTACTACCAGATTTATAAAAGTAGTGAATGTGTAGTGTTATCAGTGGAACATCACCCACCAGTTGTACCCATGCTTTGTTTAATTTTCTCATTTTCAGGAAACACGCAATGCCTCTTTTATATTATAACACCTACAAGTTTAGAACAAACCTACTTTCTCAATATATACTTGTGTTTTGCAACTTTACCCAACTTAAAGACCCAAAGACTAATGTTTCAGCAATGGCGTTTGTTGTATTCAGAGGAGCAAATGTGTGAACAAACAAACAAATCAGTTATTAGGTGTGTAGAGGCAGAAGGATCACCCCCCTTCGGGGATTCTAACCAAAACCACCCTAGAATATTATGTGATAAAATAAAATTTGATTAATAAAAAAGAGTAGGACAGAAAATTTGAAGTAACTGGCATGAAATGTCAGATGCCGCTCCCCCCCCCCTCTCCTCCTTCAGTGCACATAAAGCTTACTGATAAATCTGGTCGCTGAGAATTTCTGACTTGGAAGGGATGACAGGAAAAGGTTGCGATTCAAATCGAAGTTGGCCATCTAGGGCTCCCGACGTAACCAGGGCCGGAGCCCCACCAGGTCTGTCTGCATGCTGATGGACTGCGGTCAATAAACTAAAACATCCAGCAAGTTGCCGGCCACCTGCGGCACGTCTCAGCACTGCTGGCTACCAGGAAGCTAGGCCTAGTTACTGAAACGGCAGGAGGGGGGATGGGAGGGGGAGTGGCAGAGGAGGGGGAGGGAAGGGGGAAAGGGGGTGGGAGGGGAGGGGAGGGGAGGGGAGGGGAGGGGAGGGGAAGGGATCAAATGATAGCCGTAAAAATGACAACTTTCATAAAAATTAGGTACTACATGAGAGAGAATACAGCCCCGTTACTATATAAACCCACTATTCTTCCAATAATTGACTACAATGATTTAATATATGGACTGCTGACAAAACAACAAGAAAACAAATTACAGAGGATTCAAAACAGGGCACTTAGAACTGTCTACAGAGGAAAAAACCTGTCTGTAAAGGAAATGCATGCTAAAGCACAAGTAGTTACCTTAGCCAAAGGAGGGACACACATCTCCTCAGTCTCATGTATAAAAGATCCAATGATGAACAATATGTTGACCATACAAACAGAGTAACCAGACAGAGCGATGGTACACTTCTAAAAATACCCAAGCCACTAAGAAACAAGCTGAATAAAGCACCGATTTACAGAGGTGGCACATTGTGGAATAAACTTCCAGTGAGGACAAGACGGTCCACAAGTGTCCTTGAATTAAAAAACTTAATGAAAATACAACAGGCCTGTCAGAGCCCTACACAGTTATAGGTATTCTAAAGGCCATCCTTTAGAATACCATACACATATATATACATGTTCTCAAATGCACTACAAGCTGATCCCCTTCCCACCCCTAGCCCACCCCTACTACACCTTCTTTCAAAACCTATTACCTAACATTTTCCTTTAAATTGACAGAAAACCTGTCTGATATAAGTCCCCACTGCAATCTCAGACCTCGATCCCATCATTATGCCACACAAAATGGAACACTTGTGATGGGATTAAAAAATGGGCAGGTTTCCCGCATTTGTTATTGGTCATTGGATCCACTGATTTGCATATTTATGGTATAATATATATATATGTGTATTGGAGATCTGTTATATCTTTTTTGAATAAAGAAGAGAGAAAGCAAAGGAAGAAAGAAGTGCTTAGGGATAATTCTAGAATCATCTTGTATATTTATTGATGCATGCTCACCAAGTGGATAATACATATATTGAACTGGAATTGTATGCAGTTATTATTACAACGGTTTCAAGGTTATTATTGCCGGAAGTGATAGTGAGGATAAGCTCTCACTACCTATAAAGTACTTTCTCATGGCATGCGTATCAAATAGCCTCTGATAACCAAGTCCAACTCCCGGCCTTCACGAGGCGAAACTGTTTCTACTGACGGGAGAAGGGGCAAAGGCGGATCTCTGGCGCCTCAAAACCAGATGCTTCGGGCAGGTGGGGCTCGTCAATCTTGGCTGACTGCTCATCTAGGAGAAGGTAAACTCTGATTTAAAACCCCCGCTGCCGTGCGGCTAGTCCCATTTATGGGAAGACCAGAAGTTGGTAGTGCACACCAGCGGCCATACCAACTCAATTGTCGGCCTAAACTTTGTTGGTGTGGTCAGGGGATGTCACCCCTTCAAGTGCATGAAGACTGGAGCAGCAGATGAGTTAGAAGATCAATAGCTTTGAAGGTGTAACAGCAAGATGATGTGGCTCATCAGGGCACACTCTGACAAAGATGAGTAAGTGGCCAGTCACCTTGGAAAGGAAGGGGAACCTACCAAGTATTTACCCATAGTAAGCAATGGTAATTAATGGAAGCAAATTTAGAGATGGAGACAACTCTGGTCCCTCTGCGGGGAAGCCTTCTAATAGCTACAGTGGAGGCACCTTTCCTTCAACTATTAAGAAACCTAGTAATGACAATGTAAACCCAAAGCCTAAAATAGGAAGGTATGCATCTGATGTCAGGCAACTGAAAACTGGAGGAAAGGTGCTAAAGATTGGAACATGGAATGTACAAACATTGTACAAACCAGGCCAATATGACAACCTTAAAGTGGAAATGACAACGCTAAACCTTGACATCCTAGGTATAGCTGAGACGAGATGGAAGGGTGATGGGAGGATAGGTGATGATGAGGTAGATATGGTATATTCTGGAAATGAAAAACATCAGTATGGCGTTGGAATTATGATGAAGAAGTCCATTGCCGCCACAATGATTGGATTCTGGCCAGTATCTGACAGAATTATTATGATGAAGCTGAGGGGAAAACCGTTCAATATAAACATTCTGCAAGTTTATGCACCAACCTCAGATCACGATGATGAAGAAGTCAACGAGTTCTATGACAGCATCAAAAAGGTAATGGAATACACCAAGTCTGGAGAAATAACAATTGTTATGGGCGATTGGAATGCGAAAGTTGGAGAACAACATGAATATCCAGTAACAGGAAGATTTGGCTTAGGTGAGAGAAATGATCGTGGTGAATACTTGATAAATTTCTGTTTGACATCAAAACTAGTAATTGCTAACACCTTATTTGAACATCCAAAGAGAAGACTATATACATGGAAGAGCCCTGGTGATGTATGTCGGAACCAGATCGATTACATTCTTGTCAACCAACGATATCGAAATTGTATCAAACAGGCAAGGACATATCCAGGTGCTGACATATGTTCGGATCATAATCCAGTAGTAATCAGTATGGTAGTGAAATTGAAACAGCAGAACAAAATTAAAAACAACATTCAAATGGATATGAACATGTTAAAAGATGCAAAATACAGAACTAAGTATAATGTCTCTGTTCATAACAAATTCAGTGTACTGATGAATGAAGAAACTCCTCAGAGAGAGTATAACAACATTGAAATGGAATGGGAAGCTCTCAGAGAAAGCATGGTCAAGTCAGCAGAGGAGGTGTTACCAAATAAAAAACGAGAGACAAAGCAATCATGGATGACGCAACCCATACTAGAAAAGATGGCAGAAAGGAAGAAAGTGAAAACCACTGATCCACTTAAATACAAACACCTGAAGAATGAAATAGAAGATGAATGCAAAAAAGCTAAAGATGAATGGTGGAATAAGAAGTGTGAAGTAGTGGAACAACTTGAGTCTCAACATCGTTCAAGAGAGATGCACAAGAAAGTGAAAGAGATAACAGGTCAAGGATACAGACAGAGAAGCAGTAAATGTATCAAGAACAAAGACGGCAAAATGCTCTTTGAAGAAGATGAAATAAAGTCCAGATGGGAAGAATATGTAAACGAACTATACAATGATGACAGAGGGAACCCACCCACAATTGAGAAAGAAGATGGGAATATTATATTAGTATCAGAGGTTGAGAAGGCTATCAATGATCTAAAGTCAGGTAAGGCTCCTGGAAGTGACCAGATAACATCAGAAATGATAAAAGGACTAGATGAAGTGGGGATTCAAATCATTCATAAGCTAGTAAATGACATCTATGAGACTGGATTTATACCATTGAATATGAATGAATCCATATTTGTACGACTCCCAAAGAAGCTAAAACCAACATTGTGTACTGAGTACAGAACACTAAGCCTGATGAGTCATATGTTGAAGATGATCCTGAAAATAATTTTACTGAGAAACAGACAGAAAATTGAAGAACAAATCAGTAACGTACAAAGTGGGTTTATATCTGGAAGAGGTACACGTGAAGGGATTTTCAATATGAGAATGATTTGTGAACGTTATTGTGAAGTGAACCAGGATGTTTATGCCTGCTTTATTGACTATGAGAAGGCCTTCGACCGAGTCAATCATGAACTGTTAATCAAATGTTTACAAGATATTGGTGTCAATGGCAAAGACATTAAACTAATTGTGAACTTATACTGGACACAACGTGCATTTATAAAAATGGAGCAGGGCCTATCGGATGAAGTTATGATTAAACGAGGAGTTCGACAGGGGTGTGTATTGTCACCATGTCTATTTAACCTGTACACAGAGATGATTTTCAGACACATTGAAGATTGCAAGGGAGTGACAATAGGTGGCATGAACGTCAACAATCTTAGATATGCCGATGACAGTGTAATACTAGCAGACAGTGAGAAAAACCTACAAGATATAGTGAATAGAATCAATAAAGCTGGAATACTATTCAACATGAAGATGAATGCCAGGAAGACCAAAACAATGGTTATAAGTAAAAAGACAGATAAACCAAATGTCAATATAACCATAGATGGCACAAACATAGAACAAGTATCCGAATTCATATATCTCGGACAAAAGATTACAAATGATGGGAGATGTGAGGAAGAAATTAAAAGAAGGATAACAATAGCCCGAACAACATTCTCCAAAATGTATAGAGTGTTAACATCAAGTAAGATATTAATACAAACAAGGAAGCGTATTCTTCAGTGTTATGTGTGGTCTACTCTAATGTATGGGGCTGAGACATGGACAATCTCTAAGAAAATGTACAAACGTTTAGCAGCATTTGAGATGTGGACTTATCGAAGGATGATGAAAATATCATGGACAAAGAAGATCACCAACAAAGAAGTTCTCAGAAAAATTAAAAATAAGAAAAGCTTGTTTGCCACTATACAGACAAAGAAACTTATTTATTTTGGCCACATCATTCGTCAGAGTTCAATATACCGTACATTGTTGGAAGGGAAGGTGAATGGCAGCAGAGGGAGAGGGAGACCAAGAACATCATGGTTTACAAATATTTCACAGTGGACAGGCTTGAATTATTCACAGTCTATCAGAACAGCACACCATCGGGACAAGTGGAGAACCATTGCATCCAACCCTCGACTAGAGGACGGAACTATTGATTGATTGATTATTACAACGAATAGTCAATTTATATTATGCTTCTATTATCGAACAGGTTTTTCATGTGGTTATTATTGCAACTGATATTGTCATTTATGTACCAACAAATTGTAATGAACGGCCGGAAGACCAGTGCTCTGGCACTGATAAAATAAATTATTCGCTGAATAAAATACTTTCTTTTTTTTTTTTTAAGTGATAGGAGAAGGTGGGGTAGTGGGAGGGGGAGGGAAGCGGAAGACGGAGGGAAGGCATGAGAGGAAGGGGAGGGGGAACGGGAGGAAGGAGGGAGCAGGGAGAAGAAGGGGGGAGGAGGAAGCGGGAGGAAGGGAGAGAACTGAGGAGGGAGGGGGGAAGGATGAGTAATGAAGGAGGGGAAGGGCGAGGTGAGTGGGAGGAAGGAGGGGAAGAAGGAGGAAGGAGGGGGGGCTGAAGGAAAGGAAGGGGGAGGGGAGCGAGAAGGAGAGAGGAAGGGGGAGGGGAGCGGGAAGGAGAGAGGAAGGACGAGGGGAGAATGGAGTGTCTGATCACCATTGGCCCAGACGAGGCCAATCCCATGGTAACTGCGGTCAACGCTGAGTGATTGGGAGCAGTGTCCACTAACCTCACCATCCCCACCCTTTAGGTACAGTATTTGTAAGATCTCATATCTATTTCTAGTGTTATAAAACATGTCTGTCCCATTCGGTCTTCCACAAGACTGAAAGTTGTCATAGACCTTTTTTCATGGAGCATGGGCATTGAGGTGAAAGTGAGGCAGCAGGTTATCATCAGAAGTGCATTTTAAGTTTGTTCATACAATCACCTTTGGATGAGCATTGAATGCAGTGCGTACAATGAGTATGAATAAATAGTGAAAGCATGAATAAAACAAGAAAACACTGACTACAAATATATGATCGTACCATGATTTCTTGAGTAAAATAAACACAGGTAGTAACTAAAGGGGCTGTCACATTACGGCGTATGGCGGGAGTGTATTGAAAACCTATGTAGGTCCTGCGCGTGCCGGCCTATGATGACATTTAGTGACCTTTCGGCTGGTTTTGAGCGTATGTGGAACCTATGAGGAGCGTACGAGGAGCGTATGAAGAGCGTATGGGAGCGTGCTGTGACATTTTTTGACAGTTTTGATTGGCATGTGGAGCGTACGAGTAGCGTATGAGTAGCGTACGCGTAGCATATGCGCATATGAGTAGCGTGCATATGCTGTGCATACGCTGTGCATACGCTGTGCATATGCTGTGCATACGCTAGGAGTACGCTCCCATACATAACTCATAGGTTATGCATACGCTACATACGCTAGAGATACGCTAGAGATACGCTAGAGATACGCCGGTGACACAAGTTGAGCGTATGAAAAACCTATGCCGGCGTACCCCTAGCGTACGAGGAGCGTATGCCGGCGTATGAGGAGCGTATGAGTAGCGTATGGGCCATACGCCCTCATAGGTCGAGATTTTTTGAGCATGCACAAAAAAATGTGGACGGACGGATTTATGAAAGCATATGGCGGCGTATGCCTCATAAGCCGGCATCTGGCGGCATCTGGCGGCGTATGAGTAGCGTATGAGTAGCGTATGCATAGCGTATGAGTAGCATATACGGCGTATGCCGACGTATATGACGTAAAGCGGCTACGCCGCCATACGCTCCCGCCATACGCCGTAATGTGACAGCCCCTTAAAGTAGCCACTCTAAGCAAATTTACTTCTAAATGTAAATTTCTCTAAATCTAGATCTAGAGTTATCTGGATCCCAAAGCAAGAAAATATTAATTTTATCAACAAGAATTTGGTTCAAAGGTTTGTACACAATGCCTGATGTACTTAATTGAGTCTATGTATCTAATATGAACCATCATAAATTATAATGAACATGAATAAAATAAGAAACACTGACCGTAAAGAAACTCTTGTTAGACTTTATCACGTCTGAATGCAAATGTCAACTATGTTTAGAAGAACTTGCCACGCAGTAATTCCATTATCAAGCTGACATTGATAGAGGACTCTGTGTTTCTAAAATGTGCTATTCGATTTGGATTTGGTATATTGTCTGTATTTTCATTCTATTTCCCGTGTGGCTGTACAGTGCTAGCTTCTGTCGTTTTGGGTACTATACATTGCATTAGTTCTGAAACCTCACCCATAGTGCTAGTTCTTGCCACTTCAAACAGATGACAGGATGGTGGTCGAAGTCATCTAAACCACCCCTCTTGTCACAATATATTATATTATACCTATATATGAGCCTGTCTCAAAAAGTGATAACTCTTTTTTTTTTGTCCTTTGTAACGATTGACACAAAACAGCATAGAAACGGTTACACTGAAAACACAAGGATATTTGCTTCAAATCAATATGTATTCTATTGGGATTATGAAACACCATGTAAAAACCAAATCAGTTTATCCTGAGCAAATGCATAAGAAGATAGTATGTTGATCGTTAAACTGGACAAAGTTTTGTCCCATATTGCTTAGCACCTTTTGAGACAGTCTCATATGTATACTTTATTCATCAAACAAGTATGTTGTCACCGCCACGACACAGGTCTTCAGGCTACGTTATATGTGCAGATAATTGATGCTGCTGCATATTAACTTAAACAGCTGATCACGTGATTTTCCCATGTATTCTTTAGATGAACATTCTATTGATATCTTAATGAAAGATAACACTTTGAATGGGTTACTTGAGCTTAAACTGGGTAGGGCAGGATTGGTCTGCCCAGCACCATTAGACTAGCTATTATTAGTAAATCTGTGACGTCATACAGGGAAGGGAAGAGTGGACTTACAATTTACATAGATTATAAGGCATGCTCAAAAACTGTCCAATTTACTTTAAGTGATAGTAGGCTTTGCACCACTTTCGAAATATGTAGTATGCTGTAGTCTACATCACTGAGAATAGTCAGCAGGGCTGAATTACATCAATAACCACAGCTTGACCACAGAGAGCACCCCCCCCCAGATCATGATTGGGCCCTAAATAACTCATATTTGATCATAATACTTGTGAATAAATCAATTTTTTGGTAATATTACAGCTTCTTCAGGGAACTGAGAAATACATGTGAAGACTTACATTAAAAAGAGAAGAAGGATGAAAAGTGATAGAAGTAGCTGATGTGGAGGGTAGGTGCTCTATCTCTAATCTAATGATATATCCTTTGTTATTTAATTAGTTGGCAGCGGAAAATTAAATTATCCATCAGGTAAGTGCAGGTTTAGTCCGAAATTAGAGCAACATGAAGTGTCTATGAACTAGGCAATACTGTTTTCACATTTATCGTACATTGGTTTTCACAGGTAATCTTTGTATAGATTGCAAATTGCCATCATTTACTCCACTTTCAAGTCGAGGCTCTGACTGTCGCGTCTCCGCCCACAGTCGGCCACCCACACCTGCATCGTCGCACATTTTGTCACACCAGATTAAGCTCCAGGAGTGCTTCACTTGCCTCCCTCTAGGAGCTTCACATCCACTCGTGGCTTTGGCAAAATAAATAAGGATTTGGCGGAAAATATAGTCAAAGAAATCCTGAAACATGGACGAAGGTTTCAGATATATATATATATATATCGCTGTCTCTATCAAAATTGGACACTCAATTTATTAAATAAATATTCCCAAGAATAGTACAAATTTATCCACAAATAGAGCCGCAAATTCAATGACAAAAGTAATTAGGTAAATGGTTATTCACAACGTTAGTCTTGCTCTTTTCTCTTTATCTGGTAAATGATTGCTTATTGTTATTATTAAGTTCATTGTTAGTAACAAAGCACTGATATCGTAGTTATCTGGTAAATGATTGATTATTATTAAGTTCATTGTCAGTAACAAATCATTGGTATTTCAGCCATTGTCAACCGCAGTCAATTTACACAAAATTGTTTGGATCCTAACCTGAACAATTTAAAAGGAAGACACATTCTTATAATATGTTTTCCAATGAGACTCCGAAAATCAGCGAGTATAAATGAGGATAGTGAAAGTGCCTTGAAATATCTTGATATCACTATAACATATCAGGAAAAAGATTACAATAAAATTCAAGTTTCATGAAAGCAGCTTACATTAGTACAAAGGTTTATAATTTAGAATGTGGTCCCAAAACTCTTTCCTCAAACTGAATTGCAAATAACCTGGACAAAGAGAGGATACTTCCCAAAGCAAGAGCTGTTGATCGCTTGCTCTGTTTAGAGACCAGATCTATGCAGTCGCCCAATCAGTAAAAGCGTCGGCTTCCCATGCGGAAGATCGAGGGTAGGAATCCTGGCCGAGTCAAGCCAATGACTTACAGAATTGATAATTGTCGCTACCAAGCCTGGCACTCAGCATTAATAGGAAAGGGCTAGGAAAAGTTAGCTCAGCATCGGGATAATGTGGCTGACTTGGATATCGGGTCATGGTGCAAACAACCCAGTCCCCCAGTGGAGTAGCACTATGAAGTCACTATGAGTGCGCACTGTCACAAATCGGTAGGCCTACCCATCCTGATATGATTTTACATTTTGCTAGGGCATAAAACCCCAACAAACAAGAAGGATGAACGCGTACGGCCGGAGTGGTGGGTGCTTGGGCCCCCTGTGAGTGATGCTGATGAGTGTGATGGCACCTTGGAAGATGCGGAGTGAAGTGGAAGGATCCCCTGGGGTGACTGCGTTAGGCACCAATCAAAGACATGTCAACATGTGAAGATGGCCGAGCGTTTTGCCCACATTAATGCGCACACTGACTGACTACTGGCTCAAAGGACCTGGTCATGCCACACTTAGCAAGTATATATGCCATCCCCGAATATCAGCTACATATTAATTAAATATTCATATTCCATGAATGTCAGCCATATTTAGCAGGAAACTGGAGATCTATCTCTGGGTTGCCAGGGAGCATTTTGTTTTTAAAATTTTGATTAGCAACAATTGCTAATCAATTTGGAATATTGATTAGCGATCTACATAACTTATATCGTGATTCGCAACACGATACCAAACAAAATGTTTCCTGTGTAACGTATTAACACAGGGAGCATTATATTTTGAAAACTTTGATGAGCAACAATTGCTAATCAATTAATTGATTAGCGATCTACATAACTTGTATCACGATTCGCGACATGACTCCGAACAAAATGTTCCCTGGTTGCAGTTCAAATATTTATATTCTGTTATGTCTAGCAGGGAACCATTAGGTGGAATTACATAGATCATAAGGCATAGAGAGAGGGCTAGAAAAATGTCATCATGTGATCTTACCACGGAGTCTTTACATAAATATTCGATGCATCCCAATGAAGGATCATATGTAGAATGGGTCATTTGAACTCAAACCCAGTAGGTCGGGAAGAATGACACTAATAACCACAGCTTGACCACAGAGAGAGACTCTCAAACCAGGGTTGGGCCCTGAGTAACTCCTAGAGAATAGATTGCTTCAAGCTATACAAATTATGACTAGGCATATTTGATCGTAGTAATTGTGAATAAGCAATGTTCTTTTGGTTAAGTGACCGCCCCTTTATATTCAATACTATTCACTAGAGGCTTTATTGACCTACTTTTCTCAGGGCTTCACGATATTGTCCACTGCTGTGCATTACTTGTGAATCATCATCCTCAGTAAACTATTGACCAATGATCCTAAACATGTTGTGGCACAATGTCACAGAGGAACACAATAAATTACTCTAATAATAGTCACCTCTCAACCCCAAGGGCTCCAGTTCTAGATTTGGCCATAAATAACACCCAGAGGAGAGGTAGACCTAGGTTCCAAATAGACACACTACAAGTAGTTATGTTCGACCACTATACTTGTGAATATTCTATGGGTTGGCTGAGTAAGCCTTTAACATATATAGTATTAAATGCAGCTTACATTAAATATTTCAATTTGATTAGTAGTTATGTTTACAAACCAATTCATGCACATATTTCAGGATCACCTATCTCGAGCAGAATTATCTCTCACACGATTACCTATTTCTAGTAGGAATACATATCTCTAGTAGAGAAAATGTCCATAACTTCCCCTTGCTTAATAGTGTGTTAAATCAGGACCACGAAGTGCACACAAATTTAATTCTGGCTATGATTTGCCTAATCCTACAATCAATCAAGTACTGCAACATTTCGCAATCCATAAAATGAACACAAAACTACCGCCCAGTCATTGCAGGACTGGTCGGTGAGGCCTAGTTTCTACAAACTTCCTTTCCTTTTCTGCGGCCCCATGTTAGGAAGGGTCGCTTGGCTAGTCCGCGTCAAAATCAATACAACCATTACACATGGCGAGGGAGGTTTTGCCAAGATATGATACACCATGCCTGAAGCTGGATTCAAACCCGCAACCTTGGCATTCTGGGGTGGACTCCCTACCCATTGAACCACCCAGGACCCCTGCTGCAGCTGACATGCTGAAGCCTTTAACCGGCGAGGTGAGTTCAAGGCGACCTCTACCGGAATGCTTCAGCAACAGTGTGAACTGGCCTTCTAAAGTTCAATGCACGCCCACATAGCGTGGTATTGGATGGGCGCCTACACTGTGCACACATGGATATTTTGACCAGAAATGGTCAGCTACCTGTTTAGGAACATGCCGCTAGATGGCGTGGCATTATGGCTCTGTGATGGGCTTCAGTGAAATGAGTTTGGAAGTCACATGACAAAGGACATCAGTTTAACCAGGCCTTGTGCATGTTCCTCGAAAGTGAATCCATTAAAAGGTTTGCTGATAATAAAACATGTTTTAATTTCAGTTTGGAATCTAGACTCAATATCCTTTTTTAAATTTCCACACACAAAAGAAAAAAATACTTTCACTGTGGTAGCTACATGCGATATTTCACTTTCAGGCCTCTTGGTGACCACAGGTAGTTAATACAACGCTTAGTAAGCCTGCACACATTGCATGTGCTTCTGGAGCCAGTCCCTAGGTGGGGCGAACCTGGCATCCCTAGGCGCTCTCAGATATCCTGAAAGCCTCATAGGAACATTCCATAGTCACCGTTTCTCTCAGGGCCTGACACTCCTCATGCATGTGTCTCTATACATGCCTTCACTCATTCATGAAGACACGCCTTGGGGTCGCACAATGCTGAAAGCAAGCCAATTTGACCATGTTGCATCTGCACAGTATGGGAAGAAACACACTGCATACAAATAGGGTGAATGCTGTTTGTTTGTTGTTTGTTGGGGTTTGACACACTGGCAACATCTAAAGTCATATCATGGCAAGTACCAATTTGTGACAGGGTACACTCATGGCGACTTTATAGTGTTGCTCCACTGGGAGACCAGGTTGCTGGCACGATGACCCAATATCCCACCCATCATCATCATCATGCTGTCGGTCGCGATGCGACAAAGACTGCTTTCATTACTTGACTGCCGTGCTCCATTTAGCTCTCTTTGGTGAGAGTTGCGTCCATGAGTCGGTCTTAATGTCTCTCAGCTTCAGGTTTCTCTTGATGGTATCCTTGAACCATAGACGAGGGCACCTTCTCTTTCTGTAACCAGAAGACAGTTGAGAATACAGGATCTGCTTTGGTAGCCTGTCTGATGGCATCCTCATGAGGTGTCCAGTCCACCAGAGATTCTTTTTGATCAGAAGATCTTCCATAGAGGGCAGCCCCGTCCGTTCGAGTATTTCCTTATTTGTCACTTTGTCCTTCCAGGTTAGCCTCATGATTGAACGTAGATGTTGCATCATGAAGACATGCAGCCTTTTCACCTATCGTCTGTGATATTTCATGAAAGTTGCCTGCAAAGGTGTTGAAGTGCTGCTGGCTTTTGCAAGTAACCAGCGGCACTTTCTCGGGGAGCAAATAGAGGTTTCACACCGGCTAGAACATGTCAAGACAGGCGCAAAACTATTTGTCCCTGCAGTGGCTGGTCGGGAGATGTTGGGAGTTCCATACATCAACCGCCCTTAATGCTGCCACAGTGACATGGTTTTCTGTTTAGGGTTTGCTCCCTTAGCCTTCGGTTCTGTCAAGAACATGTACCACAAGGCAGTGGTTTACAACTCTGCAGGGCAGGGGGGTCAAACTCCCTGAGGTATTGCTATACCTGCAATACCTGCATACCAATTACCTATCCCACCCACACTCACATTATCATGACACTGAGCTAACCAGTTCTTGCCCTATCCTATTAATGCCGAGCACAAGGCTAGGTAGTGACAAGGATCATTTGTGTAAGTCATTGGATTAACTCGGCTTGGATTCGAACTATCGACCTTCCACATGGCAAGCCAGAGCTCTTACCGATTGGGCCACCACGTCCAGTCTAAGACAATGCCACAAGGGCAGAACACGGATAAAAGACACCTCATAACAAAAAATATAAGTGTAGGGTTAAAAATAAATTGACAATATTCCAGAAATTAGGCCAATAATACCAGCATTACGGTAATGTACACGAAGTTATGGTAATATGCACGAAATTTATGGTAATATTCATCAGTATTCATGTAACCAGATTGGGGGTGGACATGTCGGCCCATTAGTTCACTTCAAGACCCTGGCCACGTGACTTAGGCATTACTTACCGTATATATACTCAAGTAACGAACAATCTCATGTAAAAGTTGGGCCCTTATTTTTGGTCACAAATTCTGTAATTTCCATTTCAATGTCAAAATCGATCCTAGTATTTTAGAGATAACGCATGAACATTTGTGGGTGAAGGAATTATCATGTATATAAATAGAAATAACACTGTTACAAAATCATCATGAATTTAAGTGCTGGTATTTACAGATAAACCACAGAACTAAGCTGCATATATGGCAAGACTTGAGTGTTACTATAATTATGAAGCAAGCTATGGTAAATGTGTACTCTCTAGCCTATGCTAGGCTTTTGATAATCATGTTTCACAACACCGGTAGGCTCCCGATAAATTACTACACTAATGTATGTGACGTCCTGACCACCTAAATTTTATCCTGTCAAAAACAGCAGTTGAGTAATAACTTAACCCCCCCCCACCAACCCAAATTTCAGTTTGAAAAGAAATACATCTAAAAAATCTACTTTTATACCAGAATATGTGGTACATGAATTTTCGCCATGGACAAATAACTGCTTCATATCCTAGAAATATCAACTACTTTGCTCTGAATACCCGTGGGTTATTCGTTCGAATGCTCCTTTAGTGGCTCCGATGAACTTCATGCATACAAACTGGGCAATATTAGAGGAATCCCCCGACCGGACGGGATGGCCGAATGAGTTAGAGCGTCCGTCTCCCATGCTGGTAGATTGTGGGGTCGTGGGTTCGAACCCTGGTCGAGTCAAACCAATGACTTAAAAATTGATTCTTGTTGCTTCCTAGCCAGGCGCTCGGCATTAATAGGATAGGGCAGGGACTGGTTGGCTCAGTGTCAGGATAATGTGACTGAGTGGGATATCAAGTAATGGTGCTGGTGGCCTGGTTTCCTAGTGGGACAACACTATAAAGTTGCCATGAGTGCGCACTGTCACAATTCGGTACCCATCCTGATATGATCTTAGATGTTGCTAGGACGTAAAACAACAACAAACAAACAAACTTACTTTCCTTCCAGAGTTCTAGTGTCGCCAGAGAGCTATGGTTATACCACAGACTATAAGGTGAGGTGTATTGTTGACTCATGTCAACAATACACCTCATCAAACTTTCATAATGATAACTTCTGAAAAGCAGGTCCATCTCTGACCGATTTAACCAATCATTTGGTGGTTATCAGCAAAGCGCGCTGATCTTATCAACAATGACCTCATCAATCTCTTTATGACTGCAGGTTCTCACTAACTTCATAATCAGTGAAAACAAAAGCATTGTCTGCCACACCGCAATGCATTGGAACCACCCTGAGGCCAAAAAGACAAATATTCCTGTTTCCAGTTGCAGGTGAAAACTAGTTTGGGTTGGTATGTAGGTTTTTGTGTGTGTGTTATTTGTCTTTTTAAATTGTTTGTAAAACTGTGCACTGCAAAATATGTATACTGAGGACACCTCTGCTCTGTGTCGATGACTAGTACATAAAGCATTCATAGAAGACCTACTGGTGCATGCTTTTTTCTCTTTTTGGGTTCAACGGAACCACATAAGAGTACGATTTTCTTTTTTGCTTTCTCAGAGCAGAAAAAGAAATCGAGTTGGGGGATTCGAATAGAGTCGGTCGGCAACCAGAAACATCAACATTAATTTGTTAGGCCTAAGGAGGAGTTGAGCGTGTCGGAGGGTGGCCCAACTGGGTGGAATGGCCAGATCGGTAAGAGCACAGAATAATGTGGCTGAGTGGGATATCGAGTCATACTCACAGTGCTGGTGAACCAATCTTCCACCGGGACAGTACAAAAGGTGGCCATAAGTGCACATCACACCGGATATAAACTTAGATGTTACTAGGCTTAGTTAGATATCTAGTGATCACTCAGTGCATACAGTGATACAGTCTCTGTAGTGGTTTTAATAGAATGGCTAATTATACAGTATGTATAATTAGGCATAGTAGTAGAGTGAGTATATATGGCCTTGGCTTTGGTGCCCAGCTATTTATGTGGCTCCTTGCATGAGAGATCAGTGCAGACCGTTACACTCGTGCCCCCAGAATTGTAAGATTTTAAAATGGTTTACGGCCATAAGTCATTTAATGCTTACAATTACATGCATAAAGGCAATGCATATATATATATATATATATACAAGGTAGGTTCAACAATCATACAGCACATAGCTTGTACATGAATCCTGGTCACGAAACCAGTGTCATGGGGGTGATGAAAATGGGAAATGTGTGCCTAGAGCAGGAATTGACTCCTCATCTCTTGCATTCCGAGCTAGTGTACTAACTATTACACCACTTATGCTCCTTAATCTCATCACCTGATCCACGCCCACCTGCCCCTGTGGCTCCTTGTCTGAGAGGTCAGTGCAGACCACTACACTACAGTAAAACCTCTCTAACCGAATACCTTCACAGATCGACCACTCCCCTTTTTTAATTGCTTTATTTGCGTCCCAAACGATCGCCCATTTAATACCATTGTAATGATTTAAAAAACTCCCTAGACTGACCACCTCCGTAAATGGACCATTTAACGTCGGTTCCATGGTCGGTCGATTTAGAGAGGTTTTACTGCATTATCATTTGCATCATCAACCCTGCTCTCGGACCGCTGCACACTGGGACAGACTGACATTCGGACTGATGGATATGGGTCACACCCAGGACAGCAACACCCATGTGACTGGTTTCATGACCTTGACCCATGGTCCCTTCATACAATACATTCATCAGTAACCTCCATTCAAATGGGGCTAGATAGCTCAAAATAATTGAGTACTGTGGGGGGGGGGGGGCTGAAAACTAAAATATAAGAAGAAAACCCCCAAAAGAAACAATTGTATTATAATCAGTGTCTTTCTTTGGGAATTAATGAGACGTAATATTCACATAATGAGTATGTGAAGTTATACCGCATCATGTTATGTTAGTAGTAGGCTGGTCTTATCAATCTCTCTTGGGGCAATATATGAAAAATCAATAACAATAATCGTTAAAAACAATAATTTGATTCCATTGCATTCGGAATAAATGGCACAACATCCTAGCCACAATTTTGTCCCCCTCAATCCTGTTATATCAGATTCAGTGATGCCTTGGCGGCAGCTGTCTTGAAATAAATTATTTCTCCAGAGTTGTGCCGCTATCGTTGCGAGTTGTACTAGAAGTGGGTAATCAATCCCAAGTGGACAGAGAATTTATTGTTAGTCCAGTCGATCGGTTTACAGCATGGATAGATAAATAGATACCAGATCTTGCAATGGAAATTATTTTGCCGTCCACCCAAATTCCATGTTTATGCAGGGTGCTCTACAAATAGCCGTTGGCGCTGTGACCCCTTTGTTTGATTCCCGGTATTAAAGCTGCATAGTCCGATCAAGCATCAAATTTGCAAAGCCAAAACAATTATCTAGAATTGAGTCTACATATCTAACTTAGATACTGAAGGACATATTAAGCATTTGACACCACATATAAGGGAAGACTAGGGCAACTTAGTAGAACCTGTTACTGCTAAAGCCTATGATGTCAGAGGTTTTGCATCCATGCCGAAACTAATTTGAAATGTTTTCACTTCAAATATATCAAAACTTAGCCGCTTAAAATAAAGGATCTAAAGAAAAGTAGATTAGACAAATCTATTTTATTTATTTATCTCAGAAAAATTACAAAAACTCAAAACCATCGGACTATGAAGCTTTAAATCCATATCAGTCTGACGCTATTGCCCCTATTCAATGCAGATCACTCTCCCGCTATTGCCATTATTGAATGCAAATCATCCGGGCACTATTTATCAAATACCGATTATATAATTGATCTACCACGGCTCCAGTAGGCCGGCCCGGCGCCACCTCAGTGTTTCACCGCTGGGGAAAATGCAGAGATACCAACTGCTCTGACTTTGTATGAAGACTTCCGATTTTCGCTACTCTCTTCAGATAATACGACTCCAGACATGTGCAAATCTCCCGATATTCATTCTCACCCACCTAAAAAATAATCAACTAATATGAATGGCAAAATCAGCTACTTACAGCAGCTTAAATGCATCAGCAGCTCAAGGTGTCAAGCAGAGCCTGGAAAATGACACATAGACACATGGTGGGATAAATGGTGGGACTTGTAAGACAAATTATATAATATAATATAATTATGTATATATTATATATGCTGGATGATTATACTATGTCATAATATATGTCCGATTGTCATGCTGCGTGTTACCGCACAAAAATGTATCTTCCTAATAAAATGATAAAATCTTCCTATTTTGGGTCACACAATGTTGGCATCTCTGAAGATGCAATCAGTCTGAACACAGCATCTGGTATCGCAGCGATACGCGAGCCGAGGCGTCCCCTGGTGGATTTGCAGGCCAAGCTTGGGCCACTCCCATCATTCTCCATGCACATATTTCGTTACAGGGCTGTACTAGCAACATGAATATACAATATATATTTCCCCCGGGTTTTCTCAATATCGTCCATTTCATGTTAGAAATGACAGTGATATTGACGTAGCCACGCTTTTAGTGCTTACCTAATGCAAGGTATAGGATGTGAGAATGGGATATGGACTGTAGGACCCTTGCTTAGTCGCCTTATAACATTCCACATATTGATATTCTATTAAACCATTGACAATTTCCCCCAGCCCCTGTACCCCTTCACTCCACAGGAAGTTAAATCATAAGGATATATGTATCTACATGGATTAATATCCCATCCAGATTGACGCTGCAGCATTATCATGAGTCTAGAGTATATAAAGCAAACAATTAAATATAATAGATGAAAGCGAATAACACAAAATATAACATTGTCCCAAATCTCATACATCCCATTACTAACATTTATCATCATAAGGGAACTGGGTTAATAACTGTAACCAGCGACGGCCGTAAGAGAAGTGCTTTGGTCTTGACAAATAATGTATTCTGATGAGTAAATATAGATTGATAGAAGTATGGACTTCGATCGGAAATGACCGATAGTATTTAAATAAGAACATTATATAGATGTTCCAAATATAAATGATATACTTATTAGCGAGGCATGTAACATGACCAGCGCAACTTTATGTAGTATTCAAGATAATCATGATCGAAGATGACTGTTCATAGGACCAAATCATTGATGAGGAATCTGTGGTCGAGTTGTCACTATTAATTTCATTCAGCCCTAATGACCCCCCTCCTCAACTATTTGAGTGATGTAAACCAGGAAATAGTTTTACTGTTAGATAGGTTTTCTTTGTTTAATAGAACTGAAACGTTTTTAGATGTATAGGTCATTAATCGCATAGAAGGGCTATAGTATATAAAGAAATGTGTTATAGCAGTAGAAGTTCCTGAGGAAAGTCTTACAAATTCTACTGTCACTAATATTAGCAATAATACATTTGAAGCCTTTTGACAATGCCTTGTAACCTAAGATGTGGTGTTCTCTGTGGCGGAGTGGTTAGAGTGTCTGACTTTTTCCCCGGTCGGACTCCTAATCTGAAGGTCGGTGGTTCGATTCCCCATGCCCCCCATCTCTGCCAATTTGGATTTCCAACTTACAGTGTCATCAATGGCCAGTTGCTCTCATACCATGTCTATGTGGTGTGGGAGGTTAAAAATCCCTTGGGTCGGTAAAAGTGTAGACTCTTGCTTTCTATCAACAAACTGTCTAATGGTGAAAACAAGTCTATTCAGACTTATCCATGATAGGCAGTATAAATCTTCAAGAAAAAAAAGAAAAGAAATACCATCTCTTTCTTCCCTGTATGATGTCCAATCATTCCGACCAGAACAAACCAGAGTCCTACCCCCTAGTAAAGCCTCAGATCGAATCCGCCCCCTACTGGGCTGAGAGTGGGGTTATAAGAGCTAACCCTGGGAAGTATGTGGGAACCCTTAGTAAGATGCTGCCATGTGCTGGATGTGCTGGATGTAGGTGTGAGGTTTAGTTAACCTCCCACAAACCCTCTCCTTCATTCACACTAATGCATATATATACTAATGCATAATGGTCACAGACATTGTATCTGCATTAAAACATAATGTAAAACCTCTCGCCTATATAATATATTTCACCCACGCGATGCCATTGAAACCACAAATTTGCCATCTACACGCTGTTACAAGCTAAGAGGGCAGGAAATAAAAGACACATTGCAAATTCACGTTCAGGTTTCACCTATCACGATAGGCCTATTCTTTCTAACAATAACAACTGCATGTCAATTACCTTCAACATTTTGGGAAACATCAGATCTGCGACATGGAGAAGAGGACTTACATTAATGGAAGATATATTATACTAAGAAACAATTAGATAGTTAATATCGTGCCATCACTTTATACATCCTATGTACACAGTAGAATAATACAACTACCAGATATAATTTGTGATTTTCTTTATATTCATAAAACCTTATGGCATCCAGCGGTTGCCCCAGCTGGTTATGCTTTAACAGACAAGTTACTTAGGCTACTTCCAGACATGCGCAAGCTTGTACTCTCCCCGTATACTTAACTTCCGGTGTTCGGAAGATGAAGTAAGAATTATACAAACACTCATGTAAAATATACTCTAAACATTTAGAGTTTTATCTAAGCTATTTTCTTCCAAATTCGGTGAAGCGGTATCTGTAGACCGTGTAAGAAATCGGTAGAATCCGATTTGTGAGTGTGATATTTGAGGCTGAGTAGACAGGCCCCTTACTGGCTTAGTAAGTTGGTTTATTGCAAGTTGTAAGTAATAAAGTATAACTTGTAAGTGTAAGCCGGAGATGAATAGACAGGTATAGACGACACTTCACTTAAGCGGCTGTCACACCTCGGCGGATTAAGCAACAGACTGAATTCTGTAGTCCAGTGGTGATAAGTATCAAAATGTATTAAAATGTGTCAAAATGTTGCACTATAGGGTCAATGGCCACTGGATGAACAGACATGAAATGGACATGAAAGGATAGCCAACAGACGAAACAAACTCAAACCGGACAAGAACCATAGATGTCAATCCGGCAGCATCCGTCCCAAGTTTTGTGCATGTTAAAAACTTGTACCGACACAAACCAGACATTGTTCATTTTCTGTCCGTTTCCCCCAATAAGGTAAGGTGTGACGGGGCCTTTAGGCTTAGCTAAACATACTTACAATGTCCAGCAGGTCGAACACTTTCATCGTGATGGCATCGTTCTTTCTCTGGCATGCTCGATTTTATATCTCAATTACTTTCTTTATAACAGTTTCTGGAGTCATTTCCTAAAAAGTGACACTGACTTGATATATCGGGTGTCTTTCCGTACAAGTTGTAGTACTACGTTATTACTACTACTAGGACTACTACTACTAGTAGTATTACTACTAATACATTATTATAATTAGTAGACTAACTACTAAACTAGTGTTGACCCAATGATTGTTGACGGTGGGAGTTGTGGTAACGTACTCTCTGACTAAATGCATGCTGCTTTACACTTCTTTTGATTATACGTTTAGATATATTCTGCTTGTGACTTTTAGTTCTTGTGATTGATGTCATTTTTGAGTATGTTTTCTAACTCACAAACCTAATTTAGTACGTGTCAGTACTTCTAACGTTGAAATGTCGGTAGTTGCAATACTCTCGAGGCAACTGTGTACCCTAACTTCCTTACGCGAAATTGGTAATTTTACTATATATTACCCACGAGATATATTGTAATATAAAGAAATTGGTTAAGTTCGATGGTACTACAATAAATTGGGTTATTAGATAGATATATAAAATGCATGGATCAAATTTTCTCGATCTGCTTAGAGAGTATAATTTTTTTGTTCGCTGGTTTTTGGTTGGCATCAAGCCGAGGTGTCTGAGAACCGGAAGAACAAGCGAAAACACGTCACAGACCCCGTAGACTGGCGCGTAACCTGGTAACAACTGGCACTAGTTACAAGCAGGAAGCATGTCCTGGTAATGAGTTGACATTGCTTCTGCTTTGCTAGTATTTCTTTTATGTAGCGTGTAAATAAAAGAAATACAAAGCCAAAATGCTGGAACAAATTCCTGACCTTTCAGGAGGTCAGGAGTTGGGAAGCATTTTGGAGGCCGATGCCACTGAGGTGGCTCGGCGAGATAAGGAAGATAGAAAGGACAATTCCAGCGCCATGTCCTCCGAGCCCATCATAATCATTGACAGTGACACTGACAGCGATGTTGAAGGAGACGATGCTCGCAAACGGAAATGTCCACGCGGCTTTGAAGCAATGGTTAAAGAAGGTGAATATAATCCACGTTTAAAGGTGTATTCTAATGTACACAGTCCGCAGTGCCTAATTGTTTTAGGTAGCTGTCTAAATGTCTTAGATCTCGCAATGACACTGGCAGTGAATGACACTGTGGCTAGGTAATCTCATATCCTAAAATATATTTCGTGATATTGAAAGAAGGAAAGAAACCCGATGTAGTTCATATCAGGCAGAACTATGCAATCCTAGAGGTATTACTTACTAAAACTTTACCATTACCATTAGATCTCAACAGTAATATCAATCCTACAACTGTAACCCTAGCAACCACGGCAGAGGAGCAAGTTGGTATCATTGTATGTCGTTAGGCAAAGTCGTATAACTTATTATAAGTTAGATCCAAGATTCACCCCGTACTGCTGCAGTAGGGGTGCAAACCAACCCTATGTAAAAGGTGGTGAAAATGCGGGTCAAAGAATTGAGAGCCTAATTTCACAATGTAAGATGCAACATTTATTCTTTACATATGTCTTATTAATAGCCCGCTATCTTTGAGTTGAAAAATATAATATAATAGCTAGTTTAATCAGATTTAAAAGTGAAATCGACGGCGTTCTGCGGCCGCCATCTTGTCTTTTTGCATTCTCTCCCATTTCACCAAATCTGTGCCGATATAAGTAGCCATTTGATACTGGAGCCACAGTTTCTAGTTCAGGTTCAATACTAAACCTCTTTTCGCCCGTATTTAGACTACGTTGACGTTCACCCGTGTACTACAAATACCGGGTGAATCTTTTATCTAATTATAAGTATGCTAATAACGTATTTAGTTTAATCAAGCTGATCACTATTAAACCCCTGTTACACCTCGCCGGATTGAGGCAATGGAAAGAAACCGAACAAAGTCCATTGATATCCGGCAAAGTCTGGTTTGTGTCCGTAGCATATCCGTTGATATCCGGCCCGATCCGGTATAAGTTTTGAACATGCACAAAACTTGGAACGGATGCCGCCGGATTGACGTCTATGGTTCTTGTCCAGTTTAAGTCTGTTTAGTCCGCTTACTATCCGTTGGCTATCCGTTCATGTCCATTGCATGTCCGTTCGTCCAGTGGCTTTTGACCCAATATTTCAACATTTTGACACATTTTAATACATTTTGGTACTTATCACGCCCAAACACCACCGGACTAGACAATTCTGTCCGTTGCTCAATCCGGCGATGTGTGACAGGGGTTTTACCCCAGTAGTTTAAATAGTCAGTAACAGTAGACTATAATGTATCTAAAGGGGCTGTCACATTAGGGTTTTTTGTGGGAGCGTACGGCGGCGTAAGCGCGTTACGTCATATACGTCGGTATATGCCGCCATACACTATGCATACGCCGTCATACGCCATCATACGCCGATCCTCCAACAAGCCTGTTTCCTTGCTCAAAATTGTCAGCGTATGGCAGCGTATGGATCATACGCTGCTCATACGCTAGCAGCGTATGATCATATGAGCAGCGTATGATCCATACGCTGCCATACGCTAGGCGTACGCTAGGCGTACGCTATGCATACGCCGGCATAGGTTACGCATAGGTTAGGGGTACGTCGGCATAGGTTGGGCGTATGCTGGATTGACACCTGCCGGGTGTCTCTTGCGTACCCCCAACGTTCTGTAAAAGTGGTGTCACACTACGGCGTATGGCGTTAGCGTATGGATTTTCGACTCATACGCCATCATACATCGTCATATGCTTCGAATACGCTGCCATAGGCTAGGGGTAGGTTAGGCATAGGTTAGGCATAGGTTAGGCATATGCTGGGCATACGCTTCAGATGCCACTGGGACCTTGTGCGTAGCGTATGACGGCGTATGACGGTGTATGGATCGAAAACCGCATACGCCGGCATACGCTAACGCCATACACCGTAATGTGACAGGGCCTTTAGCGTTATAAAGATGATCACTCGTTTAGATGCTTTGAAGTTACTTTTCTTTTGTTTGTGTTAAAGTCTTAATCTTAACCCACATGAATTCTGGTATGCTGCTGCCAGTAGCCTCTGGCAATGGGTTTAAAAGGTTCATCTTTAAACTATATTTATACATAGGCTGCTGTTTATGATATTTCAATAAGACATCTATTTAGGGAAGAGAACTTCAGCACAATTTACTTTTATTAGTCACTATAATGAGCACATTTTATTTGGTATATATGTAAACATAAACAAAATATTATATCAGGAGTGAGCGCAAAATGTAGTACTTACTATTTTGCTTTAATTGCTCAATTACTTTAAGGCCCTGTCACATTACGGCGTATGGCGGGAGCGTATTGAAAACCTACGTAGGTCCTGCGCGTGCCGGCCTATGATGACATTTGGTGACCTTTCGGGTGGTTTTGAGCGTATGTGGAACCTACGAGGAGCGTACGAGGAGCGTATGAGGAGCGTATGGGAGCGTGCTGTGACATTTTTTGACAGTATGGGCCATACGCCCTCATAGGTCGAGTTTTTTTGAGCATGCACAAAAAAATTTGGACGGACGGATTTATGCTTCACATACGCCGGCATCTGGCGGCATCTGGCAGCGTATGAGTAGCGTATGAGTAGCGTATGCGTAGCGTATGAGTAGCGTATACGGCGTATGCCGACGTATATGACGTAACGCGCTTACGCCGCCATACGCTCCCGCAAAAAACCCTAATGTGACAGCCCCTTTAGATATCGACATGGGCAACAACGTGTTTTACTTAAATGTAGTTTTCGTTAGTAACCAAATCAATTATACTTTATTTAGCACATATTTTTGTGTTTAGTTATTCAGTTAATTTAAGGGCCTGTCACACTATGACGTATAAGCCTTAGCATATGGTGACATATGTGATTTTCGACCAACACATGGGCATACATACTCATCTGTTACGTATACATTGGGCATACGGCGGGTATGTTCCGGATACGTCGTTATACGTCACCTCGCATCGAGGCTCTGAAAAAATGTTGTGCATGCCCAAAATTTCCAACGTGCTTCGCCGTGTGGCTTGTACGTTACACATACGTTATATGCACATTAGGGGTACGTCAGCATACATTAGGAGTACGTTAGGGAAAACATTGGGGTACGTTGGTACACATTAGCCATACTTACAATCGGTGGCCTTCGCATGTTGCTGATGTATAGAACGTACTCCCAACATTCCATTAACGTACGCGAACGTACCCCTAGCGTATGAGAGCGTGCCCCTAGCGTGGGTCGGTATATCAATGCATCACCTGGCAACTTCCAGCAGACCTGCTCAACTCTTCAGACAGGATGGATGTCCCTACACTCTATCTACAGTTCCAGCATCACTACCGAGTTGCCATTTACCAGCATGAGCTAGATCTCTACCTCATGGCTATTCTGGTGGCCCGTGTTGATAGGAGAAGGAGGAGGCAGCAGCGGAGAATGATGGTCAGACCCTGGATGGACCCTGCGTCGTTTGTCAACTTTATGCGGATGCCTCCCCAGAAGTTTGAAGAGATTGTGGTGAGAGTAGGACCCAGGATCGCCAAAAAGTACACACATACAAGGTGCTGCTCGAGCCTGAGCTGAAGATCCCCCTTACTCTGCAGCACCTGGTATCTGGGAACAAATACTCGTTGATGAAGTTTAGGTTGAGGGTCCCCCACAACACACAGTCGCTCATCGTGCATGAAGTGTGTCAGGCCATCATCGATGAGTATCTGGACGAGGTCATGACGTGCCCCATGACTCCACAAGGATGGTGTGCTATCGCCAACCAATTCATGGAGAAGTGGAACTTCCCCCATACCTGTGGAGCTCTTGTTGGAAAGCACATCGCCTGCTGGTGTCCTCTAAAGAGTGGGTCACTCTATTACAATTACAAGAGATTTTACTCTGTGGTCCTGTTGGCACTTGTAGACTCGACTACAAGTTCATCTGGGCAGATCTTGGGGGTATGGGCTCCGCATCTGACGCCCAGATCTACAATGACTCGGAGCTGAAGGCGGGCACTGAAGGTGGCGCCATCGGTTTTCTGGACCCGAACCGATCATGAGCAGCCAGAAGGATGTGCCATATTTCCTCATTGGTGAAGATGCCTTCGCCCTGTGGCCGACGATGATGAAGCCGTACAGCAGGATGGAGTTGACAAATGAGGAGCAACTCTTCAACTGCCGGCTCTCCCGAGCTAGGAGAGTGGTGGAGAATGCCTTTGGCATCCTAGCCAACTTCTTCCAGGTGGCGCTTACGACTATGCACCACCACCCCTCCACCATGGAGGTTATCGTCACCGCATGCATGGTTGCGCACAACCTAATGAGGATGCGCTACCCAGGGCTGCAGAACCAGCAGCTGGATCGTCCAGAGACTGGGAACCACAACTTTGTTCCGGGAGCGTGGAGAGAGGGCCAAAACCTGACAAACGTAGACATTCTTCCTAGCCCCAACACCGCCTCCAAGACAGGAAAGGAGCAGCGGAATCTACTGAAAGACTGGGTCATCTCACCCACCAGATCACTTTCCTGGCAAGCAGCGTGATCTGATGTAAAAAAAATGTATCTGTCTGTATGCACTGTGATATGTGTACTGTTATGATATATTTATGTATACTTACATGTCCGGTATATTGTGAGATGTCTACTGTTACAAGATGTCTATATGACTATTGCTATAAATAAACTATATCAATTTTTTATATCAAAACACAATTACATGTCTGTTATATTTTATATATACCTACAGGTATATTATGTGTTGATTTTAATTTGTTATAACATAATTAAACTCAGACAGGTATATTAGGTTTTGAATGTAATTCGTTATAACATAATTAAACTCAGACACAAATCTAGTTTAAAATACTTAGATATTTACTGGGCTAAATTTATTTCCTTTCTCTTTTTAGAAGAATTAAACTCTAACATCATAACCTAGTTTATATATGTACATATTAATAACACAGCACAGAGAGGGAGAGAGAGGAACAGACAGGGAAGAGAGTGGGGAAGAGAGAGGAATGAGAAGAGAGAGGGGGAAAAGAGAGGGAGAGGGGAAGAGAGGGGAAGTACTTGTGTCATTAATATTAATTAGTTTTTATTTTCATTGTCTAAATTCTTATCCTTTGTAGTTTAATTTATAACACAGCTCTATGACATTATTTAACTCGGACACCAACAATCTAGTTTAACAAATATCTTTATTACAGAGCAAGAACATCTTTATACATATATACATAAGAACATAATAAACATAAGAACATAACATAATAAACATAAGAAAATGATAAGCACCTATTTATACATATTTACACATTCACTTCACATTCTCATTGTTGGGCCTCACCGATGGTGACATCGGAGCTGATGAGGGAAAGAGGTCTAAATTAGACACCCCCAACACACCGGAGATCCCTGACAGCCTCGACAAGTTCAACAGTCCATTGGACGTTTGGCTAGGCGACCCTGTTGACGTTCCAGTTGCCACTGATGTGGGCATAGAACTGCCACTGGCAACTGGAGTTGAGGCCCAGGGCACACTCACAGTGCTGGCAGCAGGTTGCCGGTGAGAAGGTGCAGGAGGAGGCATGGTGTGCACAGCCATACCATGTGGTCGAAGTTGAGGCTGACCATGCGACTGAGGTGCAGGCGCCACAGAGGGACGTGGCACCAGCTGAGGAAGAGGCGGCACTGGCTGATGGTGCATCGGGAGAGGTTGGACAGGCAGAGGTTGAGGTTGAGGCTGCGGCTGCACAGGCAGATGCTGTGGATGCTGCACCACAGACTGCAGCGGCTGCAGCATATACTGCTGGACATAGTCCAGGGGCCGTATGCATGAAGCAGTGTTAGCGTCATGTGGTGTTAACCATCTAACACCGGGTAGCTATCACCCACATCGCGAAGTATTTCATGCCACATGCATGGGCGCCTAAACGGGTCCTGTTAGCTAAACGTGAAGTTATTTATAGATTTGGGAAATCCCTCTTGAGCCTGTTGCTGGCGAGCATCGCTATTTCCCAATATCGCAGCGAATTCGGCGGTGGTGGCAATTTTTGTGCTTATAGTCGTCGATTCAATGATATTAATATCGCCACCGATTTAGCGGCAGCGTTAATATCCCTTCGATTTTAGGGTTAATTTGATGAAATTTCACTTATTGCGTATGTAATTCTGTTAAATATGATAGCATTGAATAGATTTGGCTCTAATATATCGCCGCCGATACGGTGGCGGGCAGCGGTGCTGATTTGTTTAGTTTACATTCATCGATTCGACAATATGAATATCACCACTGATGTAGCAGCAGCATTAATATAGGTTCGATTTTGCGGTTAATTTGAAAAATTTCACTTTTAGAGTATGTAATTCTGTTAAATATGATAGCATTGAATAGATTTGGCCCTAATCGATACCTAACACCAGCTGTAAACCTGCTATGGGCTGGTGTTAGAATATCCGACCTTAAACTCACGGTGTTTGCCTAACACTGCTCCATGCATATCGACTTTTCGTCACTAAACCAGAAATCCCGTCCTAAACTAGTTTTGGCTCACTAACACCACGCCATGCATATGGGGCCTGGTTTTGTGACACCCATGGTGATGCCGGTGGTGGCTGTTGGGTCCACTGCTGGGGCTGGGGCTGAGACAGCTCACATTGTGAAGGCACTGCAGGAACTGCACAAACCATAAGAGCCGCTGGAGCCACAGGAGCCGCTGGAGCCACAGGAACCATGGGTGCCTCAGGTCCACAATCGTCCTCCAACCCCTGTGACAGAATGCGGTTGACCGCTGCCCACGCATTCCTGAATCATGGTCAGGGCATCGTCATCAGAGAGTCCCACACGTAATTGGAGAATGTTGCGCACTCGGTAAGGGCCAGTGTTGGAGGTGGCTGCAGGCCCTTCAGCAGCTCCCCAGACTGGTAGAACTGCTTCTGGATTGCTGCCAGCAGGTATACGTCGTCTGGCGCTGTCCGCTTCCCCTTTCCCCATTCTCGGACTGCAGCGGGAGGTGTTGCCGGAAGCTCTTCCTCCAGCCCAATCTGCAGATCGGCGCACACATTCTCGGCAGCGTCAAGATCCCCCTGGGCAGCATTTATGGCAGCCACCACCTGCAAGACAAAATCATAAAATAATATAAGTAAAATGAATGCAAATCGATGTTTCCACAAATGAGGTCAACAACAACAAATATCAACAATAAGGAACAACAACAAATATATCAAGTAAAATGATTTCTCCATATTAATAATGTAAATAAAATATATCGTTTTGTCCAGAATAATTTCGGTTTTACCAGAATGCTGATGCCCAGACTGCCCAGAATGATAAAAGATATTGTACTTACAGTTCTGAAGGACTCAGGCCGGAGCCTGACGACTGACCACAAGAAACCAAACTTCTGCATGATCCACAGCTCCCTCTCGGTCCATTCGGACCTCCCCATCTGGTTTGCTTGGTCTTCCCACATCTTTCCCTTCTTGTCAGACCGCCTGTAGTCAGTCATTTTAACGTTCCATATGACTGGGTTCTCCTGGAGGAAATCCAACACCTTATCCTCCTCGGCTAATGACAGAGAACAGTCATTCTTTTTTGCCCTCTTCTTCTTGCTGGTGGTGAAACTGGAGGTGCTAGTGGAGGCGGTGGAGTCGGAGGCGGTGGTGAAGGTGGTGGAGGTGACGGATAATGCATGCAAGCTCCCATGGGAAGCAGGATATGGAGAGCTGGAGTGGGGCCGCATCTGGCTCCTCATCTGTGTCTGTGTCTCCAACTCCATCTTCATCTCTTCAGGCTGGCTAGATGGGGAATGGTGTGATGGAGAGTGGTGTGATGTTCACCACTCCAATGATAATTGCAAAAGATATAGCTTGACAAAAGAGAAATATAAATAATAATTCAATATGTAACTTTGGCCTATGCATAATTAACTATAATAAAACAACTCAGATATTACTTAATATACAGCTTGTCACTTACGTCTAGAGATGTAACAAATGCTAAATAGACTTAAGTTTTAAATCTATTTAGACTGCCCACACTGCTCTGGACAGTCTAAACTGAGGAGGCAGGTGATGACACCGGAGATGGTGATGGTGATGGTGATGCTGGCAGAATCTGCGTCTTCCTGCCTCTCCCACACCCTAGGCCTGTAGTTATAGCAGTCTTGCAGGCAGCTGAAGCTGTGATGTTCTTCTTCGCAGGCATGGTGGCTTTGTATGGAGAGAGCCAAAACTCCAGGGTATTTATACCCATTGGTGACCGATCACGTGATCAGGCCGTGACCTCGGCATGGCCCAAATGTGCTCGCATACGTCATGAATATGCTTTGCATATGTTACACATATGTTTTGCATACGTTAGGCACACACTACGCACACGTCGACACGGTAGGCGTACTTTGACCATACGTCGCTGTTAGTTACTCATATGCTGAAACTGTCCCCTCTAACGGTCACTACACATCCCAGCACGCCGAGTATACATCGCTATATGCAGTGTATATGTCGCTATACGCCAGCCATATGCTCTGTATACGTTTCATACATTGCATGGGCTGCCCGCAGCGCGAAAAGTTTGGTGAATGCCGACCTATTTAAATTTGATTTTTATTTCAAAACGTTACGCACGTGCTAACGCCATACGTAGTAGTGTGACAGGGCCTTTAGTTAAGTTTAAGTCAAAATGAACCTCACTCCTCCATTCAAAACTTAAGTCTATTTAGCATTTGTTACATCTCTAGACGTAAGTAACAACCTGCATATTAAGTAATATGAGTTGTTTTATTATAGTTAATTATGCATAGGCCAAAGTTACATATTGAATTATTATTTATATTTCTCTTATGTCAAGCTATATCTTTTGCAATTATCATTGGAGTGGTGACTTTATTTCACCATTTTCTATTTTTGCAGAGGTGGAATTCTCTGTGTCTGATGAAGCTACTCATTCAGGCAGAAAATACAGCAGGACCAACTGCGTTACAGCTTGTTCTAACCACTCCACTGACATTCAGAGCAGCGTGGACAGTCTAAATGCAGAACAAGGTATTTCTTTCCCCAAGTCAGATATAAATTCCATTTTAAAATAGCCTAATTCATTCGACTATTTCTTTTAATGTCATAATGCTATTAAATAATAGGATGTAACTGTTACAGATATGCTAACCCGTAAAATGGCATAAAACCTGAATCATGATAAAATTAAAACCATTAAAATTACCTTCACATAATATCGAAGTAATCTTCAGCTGACATACATGTTTACACGTTTTAAAATTAAATAGATACATGCATTTTCAGTACTATTTTCTGGAATTAAACTAATCAAATTATCCTCATATGAATACGCTACTAAATTATAGTCGTATGATATTTAAACCAATAAATAATGTCTACATGACTTCGATGTCAAGTGTCTGGTGTCATTTACAATTTAAGCAGTTGTATATTCTGTTACAATCAGCGTCATGAGTTGTGGTGGGCGTGGCTTAACGTTGTTGTTTCCTTTACGATAGATCATGAGCCAGAGGACCTGCGCATCACCACCAAGATGAAATGCCTTCGCTTCCTGCAGAAACAGATAGACATGCTCCTGGATGACCCCAAGTTCCCACAGGCCGTCACAACTTTGAACGGCAGAACCATCAGGTAAACAGTTACACCTTGTATCTCACCAGGCATGACACCAGACACACATGCACACACGTTGGAGACGTTAGTAACTATATCGCATTACTTACATTTAAACTTGATTATCGTAGTGCAGCATTATTATGGCTGCAATAGATATGCAGATATAATATCTATATATAAATATCATCATCATCATCATGCTGTCGGTCGCGATGCGACAAAGACTGCTTTCATTACTTGACTGCCGCTCTCCATTTAGCTCTCTGCTGTGAGAGTGATGTTCATGAGTCAGACTTAATGTCTCTCAGCTTCAAGGGTATGGTGTTTTGTGCGGTTGTACATTTCATGAAAGCTGCCTGCAAAAGTGTTCATGTGCTGCTGGCTTTTGCAAGTTACCAGTGCACTCTCTCGGGGAGCAAATAGAGGTTTCACACCGGCAAGAACATGTCCAGACAGACGAAAATTATTTGTCCCTGCAGTGGCTGGTCGAGAGATGTTGGGAGTTCCATATATCAACCGCCCTTAATGCTGCCACAGTGACATGGTTTTCTGTTTAGGGTTTGCTCCCTTAGCCTTCGGTTCTATCAAGAACCTGTACCACAAGGCAGTGGTTTACAACTCTGCAGGGCAGGGGCGCCAAACTCCCTGAGGTATTGCAATACCTGCAATACCTGCATACCTAACGGTATATATAATATATATAAATAAATAAAATATGGAATAGACATGCAGATATAATATATATAACACTGATATAATATATCTATATGAATAATGCACAAATCTAATTTGAGCGTTACGTCCTAGTAGCATCTAAGGTCATATCAAGATGGGCTAAGCGTTGCATAATTAATACATAACTATTCTAATGTCCTTCATCTGCTACGGTGTGGGTCATCCAATCGATCTTGCTCAATGGACCGATTTGCAGTTTGGGCTATTTTCCGTTCCAACCAGTGGTCCACAAGTGGTTCATCAAAGGCTGTGATATGAGCTATCCTGGTTGTGGGAAAGCACATGTGCATATAAAAGACCCCTTGCTGCTTATTGGAAAGATGTGAGGCAGCAGATTTCCTACAAAGAAATATGTCAGAATGAGCATATATTTGACATCCAATAGCCGATGATAAAAATCGATGATAAAAATCAATGCTCTAAATAAAACAAGCTTTACTTTACCCACCCCGCAGGTTCCTGGTCCGTGACAAGGAGCGTGTCGTGCTGATGACCCACGAGAACGGTGTGGTGTGTGCCGGCTACGCCAGCTTCGACGACCAGCCCGAGGTGCGCGTCGCCATCAAAATCTTCAACAAGGTCGCGCAGTTCGCGCAGATCTACCGGGAGGCGTCCCTGCTGTTGCAGGCGGCCCGCCGCCGGGCGCCCGTCGCCCGCTGCTACGGGCTGGTGCCGCTACGTGCCGCCGCCAACTGCCGCTACCACGAGGCGGCGCTGGTGATGGAGCTCATCGCTGACGAGACTAGCTTCCAAGTGACCACTCTCAGCGAGCTGCTGGCGGATAACGTAATCAAGGACAATGACAACCTCGCCATGCCCAAGGCCGTGAAGACGCTTGACTGGCTGCAGCTACTCGGCGACCTGGCCTTTGCCGTCGGCACCATCAACGGCAACGGAGTCATCATGAACGGGCTTAAGGAGGACGGTGTCCTGGTGCGGCGCGACAAGGCCGGCTACTGGAAGCCCTACATCGTCGACTTCCACATGGCCCGCGTCACCAATGACTACCTGGGAATGGAGGCGGAGTATGACCTGGTCGATTGGGAGACTGAGTGAGTTGCACTGTTTAGTTAAATAGGTTATAGTTCTAGATGTCGATTTGCAGAACCATGGAGGCGGAGTATGAGCTGGGAGACTGAGTGAGTTTGCATTGTTTAGTTAAATAGGTTATAGTTTGAGATGTTGATTTGCAGAACCAGTTTAAAGTGCACTGGGACCAGACGGGATGGCCGAATGAGTTAGAGCGTCCGTCTCCGTGTTGGTAGATTGTGGGTTCGAACCTTGGTCGAGTCAAACCAATGACTTTTAAATTGATACTTGTTGCTTCCTAGCTTGGCGCTCAGCATTATTAGGATAGGACAAGGACTGGTTGGCTCAGTGTCAGGATAATGTGACTGAGTGGGATATCAGGTCATGGTGCTGGTGGCCTGGTATTCCAGTGGGGCAGCACTATAAAGTCGCCATGAGTGCGCACTGTCACAAGTCGGTACCCGTCCTGATATGACCTTAGATGTTGCAAGGACGTAAAACAACAACAAACAAAAGTGCACTGGTCTGGAATGGTTGGTTGGTTGTTGGAGGTTTACGTCCTGGCAACATTTAATGGTGTTTAGGCAGAGGATGACGAGTGAAGAGACGCACCTGCTCAACTCTGTCTCATGGGAACATACACCCAAAGTGTACCCCCCCCCCACACTTCCCTTATAGTGTGTGTATGGGAATAGATCACCACTCATAGACTAACTCCAAGCTCAGTAGGCGATATATCAACCAATATCTCTGTAATAGTGTATGTATGAGAACAGATCACCACTCATAGACTAACTCCAAGCTCATCATCATCATGCTGTCGGTCGCGATGCGACAAAGACTGCTTTCATTACTTGACTGCCGCTCTCCATTTAGCTCTCTGCTGTGAGAGTTGCAAGCTCAGTGGGTGATATATCAACCAATATCTCTGTAATAGTGTATGTATGAGAACAGATCACCACCCGTAGACTAACTCCAAGCTCAGTAGGCGATATATCAACCAATATCTCTGTAATAGTGTATGTATGAGAACAGATCACCACCCGTAGACTAACTCCAAGCTCAGTGGGTGATATATCAAACAATATCTCTGTAATAGTGTCTGTATGGGAATAGATCACCACTCATAGACTAACTCCAAGCTCAGTAGGCGAAATATCAACCAATATCTCCGTAATAGTGTATGTATGGGAATAGATCACCACCCATAGACTAACTCCAAGCTCAGTAGGCGATATATCAACAAATATATCTGTAATAGTGTCTGTATGGGAATAGATCACCATTCGTAGACTAACTCCAAGCTCAGTATGCAATATATCAATCAATATCTCTGTAATAGTGTCTGGGAACAGATCACCACTTGTGGACTAACTCCAAGCTCAGTAGGTGATATATCAACCAATATATCTGTAATTGTGTCTGTATGGGATGACCACCAGTAGACTATCTATAAGACAAGTGTTACTATCCTATAACCGCCTTCTACTTGCAGCTTCCCGCACATGGCCCCCGAGCTGTTCGAGTGCAGGGTGCTCTCCTCCTGGCACCAGGACAGCTACAGCTTCGGTATCCTCCTCCAGCACGTCGGCAACGCCCTCGACATGGGACGCCTGATGCACCTGGCAACGCGTTGCTACCGCATCACGCCTGCGCAGCGCCCGCCCGTCAGTCACGTGATCAAACTGCTCGCCGTCCTGCAGGCCCGCAGCGCCCAGTGCGAAATAAGGGCCCACGACCGCAACATTGGAAGACATCGAGTAGTTTATTGTGATAGTAAATAAAGGGATGACCAAGTAAATAAAGGGATGACTAATTTATATAGTGCAGCAAGTCGGTGATAAAAGAAAAAAATGGTTGGGGGTAAATATTTTATTCATCTGAATACATATTTTGTCAGATAATTATCTGAATGCAAGCTATTTTTGTTGTTATGAAGCTTGTCTTAATGTATTAATGTTTGCTGAAAGATCTGTGATAATGATATTAATTAAATTAAACGTATTGGGATAGTTGTTAGTTTATTCATAACAACTTGTGGTTATAAAATTAAAAATGGCATATACCTGTTATTATGGACAACTTAAAGTTATTATATGCTACAAATCATGTCAAAATTCAACGGATTATAATAACTGATTAAAAGAAAGTCCATGAAAATCAAATCAACTAGTTGGTTGTCATTCACATGTTAAACATATGAGTTTAACTAAGCTCGAAGTGCTTAAATTAAATATCGGTTAGAAGATATAACCACTGAGAGTGAGACGATGATGAGAAGAATAATAAGTTTTCGAAATTAATAGAGGAAATAATGCATGGCTATTTAATTATTAATATTACTCAGTGCATTCGTCTAAAAGTGCACACACAGTAATACCAGTTGGAATTAGAATAACTACCAGCTTATATTGCTGCTTCCTCGTACCGTCTAAATAAATACCCAGAGAATGACAAGAACCCACAGACCGCTGACTGGTCCTTGAAAAACAGCAGCGTATTATGATGAATAAATATGGCTACCTCAAAAATCTGGTCTCACAGCAAAAGGTTACCCAGAAGACGCTTCATACCGGCGGTACAGTCTGACGGGGCTCGTAGTGGTTGTAGTGGGAATGATAGGTACATGGGTGGTGGTTGTAGTGGGACTGTTAGGTACATGGGCAGTGGTTGTAGTGGGACTGTTAGGTACATGGAACATGGTTGGTGGTGGTTGTAGTGAAAGTGTTAGGTACATGGGCAGTGGTGGTAGTGGGACTATTAGGTACATGGGTGGTGGTTGTAGTGGAACTGTTAGGTACATGGGCAGTGGTTGTAGTGGGACTGTTAGGTACATGGAACATGGTTGGTGGTGGTTGTAGTGGAAGTGTTAGGTACATGGACAGTGGTTGTAGTGAGACTGTTAGAAACATGGGCAGTGGTTGTAGTGGGACTGTTAGGTACATGGGTGGTGGTTGTAGTGGAACTGTTAGGTACATGGGCAGTGGTTGTAGTGGGACTGTTAGGTACATGGAACATGGTTGGTGGTGGTTGTAGTGGAAGTGTTAGTTACATGGGCAGTGGTTGTAGTGAGACTGTTAGATACATGGGCAGTGGTTGTAGTGGGACTGTTAGGTACATGGAACATGGTTGTAGTGGAAGTGTTAGGTATATGGGACGTGGTTGTATTGGAATTGTTAGGTACATGGGTGGTGGTTGTAGTGGGACTGTTAGGTACATGGGCAGTGGTTGTAGCGCAACTGTTAGGTACATGGAACATGGTTGTAGTGGAAGTGTTAGGTATATGGGATGTGTTTTTATTGGGACTGTTAGGTACATGGGTGGTGGTTGTAGTGGAACTGTTAGGTACATGGGCAGTGGTTGTACTGTAGTCGAAGGGTTAGGTACATAGGCAGTGGTTGTAGTGGAACTGTTAGGTACATGGATAGTGGTTGTAGTGGAACTGTTAGGTACAAGAGCTGTGGTTGTAGTGTAACTGATAGGTACATTGGTATTGTCGTGGGGGTGATGAAAATGGGAATTAATGTGCCTAGAGCGGGACTCGAACCCACATCTCTCTGCATTCCGGGCCAGTGTGCTAACCATTACACCACCTAGGCTCCCTGATATCAACACACTACCCACGCCTACCTGTCTATGCGGCTCCCTGCCCGAGAGGCCAGCGCAGACCACTACACTCGTCCCCCTGGAATTGTAAGTCTTTTAATACTTACAATTACATACATACAGGCAATGCACTTACATACATACACAGGGAAGGTTCAACAGCTATACAGCGCGTAGCTTGTACAGGATCATGGTCACGGCAACCAGTGTCCTGGGGGTGATGAAAATGGGAATTAATGTGCCTAGAGCGGGACTCGAACCCACATCTATCTGCATTCCGGGCAAGTGTGCTAACCATTACACCACCTAGGCTCCCTGATATCAACACACTACCCACGCCTACCTGTCTATGCGGCTCCCTGCCCGAGAGGCCAGCGCAGACCACTACAGTATTGTTGTAGTGCAACTGTTAGTTATAATATGGATAGTGATTGTAATGTAACTGTTAGATGTGTGGGAAGTGGTTGTAGTGTAACTGTTAGGTACAAGGATAGTGGTTGTACTCGAACTGTTATGTACATGGGCAGTGGTTGTAATGTAACTATTGTGAAGATAGTGTTTATAGGTTAACTGCTAGGGACACAGGACAGTGCTTGTGTCTTAACTGTTACACTAGCACTATACGTTAACCGTTAGATATGCAAGCAGGGGTTGTAGTAAAACTGATATAGACAGTTTTATACCTCAATTACTAGTGAAACAGTGTTTGTACTGTAAAGGTTAGGTAGGCAGGCAGTATTTGTCATTCAATTGTTAGGAACACAGTGGTTGTACCGTAACTGTTAAGGACACAATGTTTCTAGTTTAACGGTCAGGGATACGGACAAGGGTTGTAGCTTTACTGCGAGGGACAAAGCGTGTTTGTAGGTTAACAGTTGGGGATGTGGCCAGTGTCAGAGAATGGCCGGCTGGAAATAACAGTACGGCACTTATTGTGGGTTTTTTAAATATTCATTTGGATGGCAACAACAATCCTCCTGTCGTCTCATTCACGCACTGGGACACGTGCCAATTAGGCCCCATTCTGTAGCCTTCCCTTCCACTTCCACACCCACCTTACCCATCCCACACCCAACCAATCCACCCCACACCCATACTATCCGCCCTACCCACCCTTAAAGGGGAAGTAACATGACCAGCACGCCTTCAATAATGTGTGATGTTATTTGTAACAACAATAAAAAACAAAAAAAAACAATCCATGATATTCTACGAATCATTCAAGACAATAAACCACAAACTAATGACTAAAGCTATTCAGCACTGAAAACAAGTTCTATCATTCTTGACGATTTATACTGCCTGTCATGGATAAGTCTGAATAGACTTGTTTTCACCATTAGACAGTTTGTTGATAGAAAGCCCGAGCCTACACTTTTACCGACCCAAGGGATTTGTAACCTCCCATAACATATAGACATGGTATGAGAGCAACCGGCCTTTGATGATGCTCTATCATGAACTTATATGTTGCGGAAAGGGCAAATAAACCATCATTACACAAAAATTCATACTGAATGTCGTCTGAGTTACTTTCCACTGGTTCCTCAGGACGGACTTGAGCTTATACCTGGTGTGCTTACACTGTCAGAAGTGGGTTTGTTTCCCCTCCCAGCCATATCCTTCCTTACAGGCCCAACACAACAAGCAGACTTTGAACCAAAAAGCACCAGCCTCCAGATGAATAAACTCGGTCAGGTTCTTGCTCTACATTAGTTTGTGATGTAGATTGCAGTGAAATTGCCCTAGCAAATATTTTACATTACATGTAAATAAAATACCACTTCCTCTATGTGTGTTTACAAAGGTCCCCCACCCTCTGAGTCTTGCCACCACCCTAGTTATAAAGTTCTGCCTTTCAACACCCCGAGACTAACCTAATTAGTAACCATAGTAACTACCCCCCACCCCCCATGTGTGCAGGGAGCAGGATCCACTGCTGTTCCACCAGTGCACTACACACACTCTCCACCATGTGTGATAACAATAGGTATGGCCCATGTGTCTCACACGTACACTGTGTCAGTTTCCTCGATTGGTTGGTTGTTGAAGTTTTAAGTCCTGGCAACATCAAAGGTCATATTAGGATAGGTACCGACTTATGACAGTGCAGAATCATGGTGACTTTATATGGGAAATCAGGCTGCTGGCACCATGACCCAAAATCCCACTCAGCCACATTATCCTGACACTGAGCTAACCAGTCCTTGCCCTATTCTATTAATGCCAAGCACCAGGCTAGGAAGCAACAAGTATCAATTTTATAAGTCATTGGTCTGACTCGACTGGGAATCTAACTCTCGATCTCCCGCACGTGAGGCCACCGATTGGGCCACCCCGGCCTGTAGTTTTCTCAGTTGACGAAGGTTGCTTCTACCCCATCCTAGCTGGACATGGAGTCAGACGAGTGATCTGCTGGGTGCCAACTTCAGCACCTCAGAATACCCGCATAAGTCTCTATCTCCTATGTAACTAGTGAGTCATATTTCAGTTCTATTTCCATGTATAGGTATTTTCAAGATACACAAATATGACTAGTTGTATTCGATTATGCTAATTATGAATAAGTAAATTTGTATTGGTCATGTTACTGGCCCTTTAACTCTTAATTATGATAATTATGAATAAGTAAATTTGTATTGGTCATGTTACTGGCCCTTTAACTCTTAATTATGATAATTATGAATAAGTAAATTTGTATTGGTCATGTTACTGGCCCTTTAACTCTTAATTATGATAATTATGAATAAGTAAATTTGTATTGGTCATGTTACTGGCCCTTTAACTCTTAATTATGATAATTATGAATAAGTAAATTTGTATTGGTCATGTTACTGGCCCTTTAACTCTTAATTATGATAATTATGAATAAGTAAATTTGTATTGGTCATGTTACTGGCCCTTTAACTCTTAATTATGATAATTATGAATAAGTAAATTTGTATTGGTCATGTTACTGGCCCTTTAACTCTTAATTATGATAATTATGAATAAGTAAATTTGTATTGGTCATGTTACTGGCCCTTTAACTCTTAATTATGATAATTATGAATAAGTAAATTTGTATTGGTCATGTTACTGGCCCTTTAACTCTTAATTATGATAATTGTGAACAAGTAAAATTGTATTGGTCATGTTATTGGCCCATTAGATGTCAATTATAATAATTTTGAAAAAGTATAATTGTATTGGTCAGGTTCCTGGCCCTTTAACTGTCAACTACTTCGGGCTCCATGGAAACATTGAACGAGTAACAGGTTTTAACGGAAGGGTCTCCATTATTCAGCTACAGTGTTGATGCTTATATCTGACAGTGTTCCCAATGGAGGCAAGGCACGACTTGGTGGAATAGTTTGTATGTGAATCTAATGCAGATTCATGATGCTGATATCCAGGAACATTCTAACGGTTACCACCAACCTTCACACCGCATCCTGTTTCAAACCTACCAATCCTGGCCGGAGGTTGCAATTAGACCTACAACTGTCTTTATATTAAATTAGACTAGGAGGGAAAGACAACATTGGATTGGAATTACACAAGATCACGTGTGATTGTAATCTCTGGAAGTAAAGAACTTGACTGTGCTACATGTGTTAATTACGCGCATACCGCGCTGAAAACGCGCTGAAGAACGCTGTGTAAATAAAAGTGGACGCTGATGACATCATTCTTATTGGATAACTACGGTGGAGGACTGTGCTGGTTCCTTCCTGTAGGCGAGCAGCATGCTGAAGGTCTGGTATTGACCTATGGCTAAAGGTCTGTCAGGCAGGCAGCAACCCTTTGTGTGCACAATGCGCAGGTGCTACTCAGTCTGAACCTGAGGCCACACTTCTGGGTGATGTAACCCCCCCCCCCCCGGCCAGGAATCTTCCACCTTAATGGGGCAACTGATATCCACGATCTGGAGTGCTCGCCCAATACATTCAGGGGGAGGTTCCCCCTCTGCTCAAGGGGGAACCTCCCCCTGAATGTATTGGGTGTCAGTCCCCGCTGACACTCAAACACATTTGACTAAGTTGCGTTGATTTTGTTGGCCCTGCGCCAACAATTCTACACTGCAGATAGTATGCATGACCTTTTTAATAAAGTAAAACAAGAAAACCTTTTAGTCTTTTTGAGGGCAGCTGGACTGTGCCACCTCATATAGTTTACTAAATAAATTCTATCAATTATTAATGAAAACTTTTCTTTTTCTATGGGAATTTGTTTCCCTTGACCACAAATATATGATTGTGAGCTTTCTAATTTAATAAGTGTCTATTGGCACATAATTGATTGTCTGCTTTTACATGTAAAAGGGATGGTTTGAACAAAAAACAAACATTTCTCACCGTGAATATGGTCTATGCTGCCGACACGGCGTAAAGCAACCACCAATCAATCAATCAATCAATCTCTCTGGAGACTGGCTAAGAGGCTGACTGCGGGGGGGGGGGGGGGGGGGGGGGGGTGGGATGAGATGTTTAACAAATGACAACGCGTTGCTGTCCAGTGGATAGGTTGCACTAACACCACCTTCTGGTCTCCACACTAACCACATGAGTCACCACAGCACCATCATGGCCACTATACAAGGAATATAATATATATATGTTGGTTGATCGTTGACATTTACGTCCTGGCAACATCCAAGGTCATATCAGGATGGGTACCAACTTGTGACAGTGCACACTCATGGTGACTTTATAGTGCTGCCCCCCACTGGAAAATCAGGCTGCCAGCACCATGACCTGATATCCCACTCAGTCACATTATCTCGACACTGAGCTAACCAGTCCTTGCCCTATCCTATTGATGCCAAAAGCCAGGCTAGGAAGTGACAAATGTCAATTTTACAAGTTATCGGTTTGACTCAACCGCGAATCAAACTCCTATCTCCCGCAGATGAGGGTCGCGCTCTATTGATTCGGCCACCATGACTGGTCAAATATATATGTAACATATATATAATATATATGCTCTATACTGAATTAAGCGACTATAAATATCCGGAAGAAATAACGTGACAGTTTTATTATTATATTCCGATCTATTGTCTTGGAATATTATGTGCTACTGGCCAGTGATTTAGTGTGGAGGAATCCTACCGACAGTGGTGCCACCGGAAGCAGCGCGTTGCCAGGTGCAGCAGGTGCAACTGCGGTGCTGATTCGAACTAAACCGGGAGCCTCGTTACTCCACTCGGACTTGAAAATAAATAATCAGGTACATCTATGATGCATAACTATATGTAAATATATAAATATTTGTCCATATATACATGTGTAGTATTCGTATATGTATGTAAATGTATTTGCATGTCAATATGTATTTGTATAGAGTTATGTATGTACACATGTATGCATGTGTATATATATGTACATGTATTTGTATATGTGTTTGTGAATTGCGAGTGGAGGAGACAGAGAGGCTCTTGGCTGAAGGGTGTTGGAGGGTGTTGGAGGGGGGGGGAGCCCCTGAATGGCCTGATGGAAGAGCGGTCAGCCTAAGCCCACCTACATGTGGGTCGGAGGAGTATGAGAAGAACCACAATAATAATAAAATAATAAAACATTTATATAGGGCCCGATCCAGCAAGCCCTTCTCAGGCGCTTTACATAACAAACAAATATACAGGAAAATAAATGTCACCTAGTTAAAAGCAGATTTAAACAAATGTGTCTTAAGACCTTTTTTAAAAGCACCAACAGATTTACAATCTGTGATATATCCTGGCAGAGCATTCCACAGTCTCGGGGCAGCAATACTAAAAGCACGATCCCCAAATCATAAACACTCGGTGTGGTGGCCGAATCGGTAGAGTGCAGACCCCGTGCAAGAGATTGGGAGTTCAATTCTCGGTTGAGTCAAACCAATGACTTACAGAATTGATACTTCTCACTTCCTAGGTTGGCGCTTGGCATTAACAGGATAGGGCAAGTATGGCACATATAGCAGGGCAAGGATGGCTCAATAGCAGGATAATTTGGCTGAGTGGGATATTGGGTCATGGTGCTGGTGGCCTGGTCTACCAGTGGGGCAGCACTGTAAAGTAACCATGAGTGTGCACTGTCACAATTCGCTACCCATCCTGATATTACCTTAGATGTTGCCAGGACGTAAAACTCAACAACCAATAGAACCACTATCATGCCCTTCTTATTACCCGTTAAAATAGGTGTTTCACTATATATATAGCAAAAGATATATATAGAGAGATAGTGAAAATACACATATATATATATATATATTTTACCTCAGTATACCGCCTCTGGCTAGCCGCAGGCTAGGGAGAAGGAAGCACATCCGGGTCCAGCAATTAGCATAAGTGACTCACAACGGGAGGACGTTTGTGAGTTGCTCCAACAGGATTTATCTACTAAGACTACTTATTCACAAAGTAAATAATGGAAACTTAGTTTAAATGGTTTATGATGCATTATAGCATCACATTATGAAAGTTCAGAACTTTCTCAGGTCCCTTTTGGACTTTGTACGTGTTTTTTACTTGAGGATAGAACACTGGGTGCCACGGGCACGAACGAAACCGATAGTCCTTTGTTCTATCGACACCTGTTTTTGAGACTGGGAGAAATGGTAACCCGAGTTGCTCATTTCCTAAGAAAATTCTCCCGGATCCTAATAGAGGATGTTGTTGGGGATCCTTCTGGGTGTTTTTTATAGACACCCCAGACCGGTTTTAAGGCGAACCTCCGAGTTTCGTAATATTTTCTCCAACTTGCTGGCGTCGTAGCCGCGGGTGGGAGAAGTGTACGGAACAGAGAGAGTGGGCGATCTAAGGATCGACTCCCCCCGTTTGGTTGGTTTCGTTACCATGCACCTACGGCAAACTTTAGCTTCACGCCTGTACTGAAACGTTGTAATACACGTAACTCTGTACCTGTTACCTCAACCCAGTTTACTGGTTTACACTTTGTGTAGTTGAGATGATTCCGGTTTAAGTAACTCTTTTTGTTGTTACAGAAACCGATGGCCACTCGGCGGAATAAGCCGCCCGCGGCAGCCGTGGGCATTGCCCCTCCGGATTACGATTCGTCACCAGCTGCTACGGCTCTGCCGTCCCCACAGCCCGGGGCCCAGACGTCCGACCGGGACAGTGACCAGCCACCTCAACCCAAAGATTGGGAGGCAAAGATGGCAACAATGATGGAGGAAAAGATGCGCCAATTCCAGGCTCTTTCCTTTGTGGGCCCTTCCCAAATCTCTGATGAGGATTGGGAAGATTTTTCCGATGACGAGGAAGATACGCTTTCGGCCACTGAGGTTACGAAACCGAAAGCGCGCAGCAAGAAACGCCGCACAGTGAGCAGCTCGGGTGATGAGTTCACCAAGGAGGCTAACGCTAAACGATCTAAGAAATCGAAGAAAAAGAAAAAGAAAAACTCGTCCTCGGACTCGTCAGAGGACTCCTCATCCACAGAGTCGGATTCTGATACGGAACGCGCTGGGGTTTACGCCAAAATCGGCGCTAAGGTCGGTAAGAAAATTATAAAAAAGAAGGCAAAGAAGGTTTGTACTACAACCATGATGAGGAAAACGGTAAATGGCCACTTTACCACCTTCAAACCAGCTGAGGTCATTAACAAATTGACCGAACAGATCTCCGGGATCAAAGGTATCCCCGCTTCGGTCTGTAAGGAGATGGATGCTGGCATCCATCTGTCAGACGAACGTCGCCGCTATGAAACTGCCCTATGTTTAATCCATGAGGCAGTTTTGGGGTCCTTGACTTCCATTATCCCGGTCGCTAACCGCATGCAAACCGAGAATAAATTCTCGTCCTTGGCTCGTGTAATGGACAGGGGCATTGCATTGCTCGCTGCAGCGAGTAACTACATGACACATCACAGGTTCGAAAACGTGTTCAAATCCGTCACTACAGACGCTGGCAAAGAAGTTGCCCGTTCAAAGAAAATGACGGATAATGACGGCAAGGAATACACGGTGTATTCGGGACCTACCCCCATCAAAGGCAAACCTCTGGACAAGTCCAAAATGTTCGGGGGTCAGCTCGCCTACCTTTACAAGCAAGTAGAAGTGGACAATAAGAGTGCCAAGAACACCGAACAAAAGGGCCGTAAATTCCAAAATCCCCTCGGTTTCAGGTGAAGCCGGACGGATTTTCGCTTCCGACGAGGAGGAAGGCCATTCAGGGGCGGACCATCCTTCGGATACAGCCAGAGGGGAAGAGGTCGAGGCGACAGACAACCCTCAAACTGGAACGACAACCGCGGTTACAGAAGGGATTTTGTTCCCAAACCACAGTTCCCCAAACCAGGGAACAAGTAGAAAACGCCGCACAAACATTTCCTGGCCCTGAAATGGTCACAGAGGAAACACAAACTGGCGTAAGCAAGTTTCAAGCTGGCAACATTGCTAATTATTTACATCAATGGCAACAATTAACCACAAACCCAGAGGTTCTTAGTATTATTAAAGGCATTAAAATTCCTTTCACAGAATTACATGTCCAGAAAAGAGCACCTTTTCCATATAAATTCAATTCGGAAGAAAGATTTAAACTGAATGAACAGGTAATGATTTTTGAAGCCAAAGGCATTATCAAAAGAGTAAAACATACTAAAGGTGAATTCATTTCAAATATTTTCTCCACTCCTAAACCCGATGGGACCATAAGAATGATCTTAGATTTAACTAAATTAAATGAAATCATTGAATACCAACATTTCAAAATGTTTTCCTTAGAAACAGCTCGCGATTTGATTACCCCAGAGTGTTGGCTAGCGAGTGTAGATTTAAGAGATGCGTACTATACCGTACCTATTCAGGATGTAGATCGCAAATATTTAAGATTTGTCTGGAATGGGCAGCTTTTTGAATTTACCTGCCTACCAAATGGTTTGGAGTGTGCACCGCGCCTTTTTACTAAGTTGTTGAAACCAGTTTTTTTCAAAAATGGCAAAACTTGGTCATTGTATGTTTCCATACATTGATGATTCTTTCATTATGGGACAATCTTTCACACAATGCGAGCTCGCCGTTCAAGATTTATGTCAACTTTTCTCAAACTTGGGTTTCTTCATACATGATAAGAAATCCGTGTTTTCTCGTACTAAGGAGCTTAAGTGTCTAGGTTTCATTTTAAACAGGACGGCTATGACCGTGTCACTTACACAACAAAAGAAAGATAAGTTTCGGGACACAGCAATACAGCTGTTAGACACTTCTAGGCCAAAGATAAGAGAGGTCACAGTCTTAATCGGTATAATGATTTCGTACAGCCCTGCTATTTTATATGGGGCCGCACACGTTAAGTCCCTGGAAATTGATAAAAATCTAGCTTTGGCCCGAGCAAAGGGTAACTTTGAAAAGAGAATGTTTTTCTCTGAGAATGGACTAGCCGACATTTATTGGTGGCTAAGTCACTTTGATAACTCCCCCAATCCCATTAGAATGGGTGAGCCCAATACTACAGTTACAACTGACGCGTCACTGCAAGGTTGGGGGGCACATCGCAATGATGTAGCAACAGGAGGAAGATGGCTAGAATCTGAAATTTCCGATCATATTAATGTTTTAGAATTAAGAGCCATTTACTTAGGTTTAACAAGCCTTGTAAAAGTACAGAAACATAATGTACGTATCCTTACGGATAACACCACGGCGATGGCTTATGTCAGAAATATGGGAGGTACAAAATCAATACAGTGTAACGAAATGGCACTACTCATTTGGAATTGGGCTCAAAAGTTTGAGGTTTGGTTAACAATAACACACATACCCGGTATGCAGAATTTTCTTGCAGACAAGATGAGTCACCATTTCCATGACCACTTAGAGTGGTCACTAAACCGATCAATTTTCAAAGAAATCTGTAACACATGGGGCTTGCCGGATATAGATTTATTTGCTTCACGTAATAACTTTAAACTGGACAAATATGTTTTGTGGCACCCCAAACCAAATGCTTGGCACATAGATGCCTTCTCGCTAAATTGGCAAGATCATTTCTTTTACATTTTCCCCCCTTTTACCATTATTAGCAAGGTCGCCAGAAAGATACAAATGGACAAAACACATGCCATCCTCATTGTCCCCGAATGGGACACCCAACCGTGGCTAGCCAGACTAGTCTCGACGGCCAAAAGGAGCCTACGCTTCCCAAGATACCGAGGAAACCTGAAACATCAGGGACATTAGCGCGCCACGGAAACGTGTCGACGACTCCTTTGGTAGCATTCCTTTTTTAAATAAGTACTTGGAACAATTCGGCTTGGACAAGATAACACAACAACGGTTGGTATCTCACGCGTGGAGGAAAGGAACAGTGAAAATGTATACAACCTATTTAAAGAAATAGGGCATATATTGCTTACTTAAGAAAGTTAAGCCAATGAACCCGACAATATCCCAGGTAGGACGATTCCTACGTTTCTTAGAAGATGAAGGTTTAGGTTATGGCGCTATCAATGCAGCCAGATGTGCGCTGTCAATAATCCTACCTAGGATTAATGGAGAAACAATGGGTAAACACCATGTTATTTGCTGGATCGTACGATCAATTTATCAGAGGAACCCTCCCAAACCCAGATATAATAGGTTTTGGGATGTATCTCTTGTTTATAAACTCTTCAAAGAATGGCCAGAGAATAAGTTCCTGGACGTTAAACTATTAGGATTCAAAGTAGCATTGCTTCTTCTGCTGGTTACAGGACACAGGGGCCAAACTATAGTCGCCCTGTCGCTCAATGGTCTTGAAATCGTTAACAAGGAAGCAACGTTTGATTTAACAACTTTGTTGAAGTCAAATCATTTAGGTGATCCCCTGTCGACAATCAGTGTCACTAGTTTCACAGAGGATTGAAAATTATGTGTAGTCTCCGCAATACGGACATATATATCCAAGACAAGAACATTAAGAAACTCTAGGCAGCTTTTGGTGAGCTTTATTAAGCCACACAAGGGTATTTCGAGGGACACCCTCGCCAGATGGACCATGACTGTGTTGAAACTATCAGGAGTCAACACAACCAGATATACATCGCACTCTACACGTGGGGCGATGGTCTCTAAGGCCAGATTACTAGGCATCTCCGTGAAACGCATCCTGGCTCACGCAGGATGGAAAACCGCTAGATCGTTTGCAAAACATTATCACAAGCGACTAGAGAAGCCTCAACCTATCGCACAGAGGCTACTCACCAATTAAAAGACAAAGGTGAGACAAAGTCAACTTTTCGCTTTATTGTCATTCCAATTGTACACCACATACATGAATAACACTTAATAATAGAATAAATAACAAACAGGAATATCAGGATAAAAATGATATTACGTAAAGGTCTCCCTAGCCTGCGGCTAGCCAGAGGCGGTATACCGAGGTAAAATAGATTAGTTAGATGAATCATACCTGGGTATAGATGATGGATAACTATTGTTTTACCGAGGTAGGAGCCTCGGATAGACGTGGGCGAGGACCCACCCACCACGCCCTTCCACGTCTATTCAATCACTTGTACCAAGATTAGGTCAGATGACTTTAGTTTTTGTTTATTAGAATCATTTTTATCCTAAAGATTGCTGGACCCGGATGTGCTTCCTTCTCCCTCGCCCACGTCTATCCGAGGCTCCTACCTCGGTAAAACAATAGTTATCCATCATCTATACTCAGGTAAGATTCGTCTAACTAATCTATATATATATATATATATTGACTGGCCTAATAATTCGTGTTAATGTTATTCCATAAATACCCATCTCTCACTGATCTCAGATCCCCGGGCGGCCACATGCGAACCGTCGATTAAGGAACTAAGGACGTGAACGAGGCTGGATTGTTTAAAAGTGCTGGTAATGGTGTGTCCCACTCGCCGCCTGACAGGCTCTTTCCCACTGGTCCCGGGCGGCTGACACGAACAGTGAGAACCATGCCTCTATTTACCTCGGCCTGACATTATCAGTCACTAAGCCGCACACTGCATGGTGGCCGCCCGACTTCACTAACCAATCAACACCGACATGAGCTGAGAGCTACGAGCTTTGTATAGGCTACTACAACCCTGCTTCAAAGAAGAGGATAATAATAATAATAATAATAATAATAATGTCCAACGCAAACAAAAATTAACACACAAAGCTGGCCGGGGCGGCAAGTATGCGGTGTTGTTAAACAGAATAGGCAGACGACTTTTGGTGATACGTGACGTCACGTGGTGCCTTAGCGTGCAATGGTTGACCGTGTCGGTTCTTGCAATGTAATAACAGCGAGACTGTTCGGTTGTTGCTTAGTAAGACCGGCCCCGAGTGACATTTCCGTTGTGGCGTTGTTTTTATACACTTTGAGACAGCATCGCTTGTTGGGCGAACTGCTTCGTCCTTGCCCCACATCCTTCACACGCCTTGATTTGCTGGCGGAGAACAACACCCCACGCCCACCCACCCCCACCCACCCCAAAAAAACAAATACCTGCGTAATTATGAATCACATATCATTCCAATATCCCCAATTAATAATGACTGAAATTAAGCATGGTCGGAAGACCAGAGTCTCGGGGCTGACAAAAAGACTGCATTCAGATGAATAAACAATGTTTAGCAAAATAAATAATAATAATAATAATAATAATAATAATTACAAATGGGGTACTAAGTGTTTGTGTTGTTCTATTTCTATTGGTGTTTTATGTGTGCGCATGTCCAGTGAAAGGCCTCCAATGGCATGCACCAGCGGCCACAACAGGACATGTGTGACTTCCGGTGTAGACCGGAAACGGTCAGATTTCTGTACACACAAGCAAAACCCCAGTATTCAATCTGCAAAGAGAGTGAGAATAATTACACGCGCAGGAGAGAATTGGGCAGATGTCTAGATTACTCTATCAGCTAGTGGTGTGGGGGGGGGGGGGGGGGGGGGGGGGCCTTACCGGGAGGATCCCTGAAGCCATCCCAGAATACCCCGCGCACACTGTTGGCTGTAGTCTGGTGATGTGGCAGATATTGCTCTCGTCATGTTGGTGAAGATGGTTAGGCCTACTTAGAGGCCCCGTTCGGTGACCTTTAACGTGATTCTAGGGCAATCCTGTCTTGCCCTTTGTGATATATATATATATATATATATATATATATATATATATGCAGGACGCCTTGGATCATTGGACAAGGAAGAAAACTGCTGTGACCCTACAAGTACAACGCCAGCCATTGAGTTGAAATTAGCATTATTAAAGCATCAATTTTTCAAAATCAAAACGCTTTGATTCCACATATCCAACGTAAATATAGTATGCATTAGATAATACACATCTAGATAATACGCGTAAATAATAGGTACTAAACATTTATTGCAGTGTTGTATTCCTGTCGTATGCTGCTACACTGGGAGATGGGTAACAAAAGCGTATGTACACACCGACATTAATTCTACACCTTTTCACTTCAAATATCTCCATTTAAAATAAAAGTCACTTCAAACCAAAGTAAAGTAGATTATAATGATCAATCTAATAATATTATTTATCGAAAGATATGGCAGAAACTCGCAACCATCTGACTATGTAACTTTAATTACTGAACTGGCATCCTCAGGCCCTTCTGCTTCCTGCAAATTAGGAAAAGATGTAATAGTAGAGAAGTGACTTCCATGGTCCACTTAAAGCAAAAACAATATGATGCAGGCAGGATTCAGTGGATTCAGTAAATATAACTCTGGAGGAGAACATCAGAGTGGACGGTGGTTTTCACAATGCAAGATAATTGCAAAGACAATGTTCGATAAGTCACGCCACTCTGTACTTTCCCGTGAAATACAGGAAACAAGGTAATTGGACAGGTCCCCTAGCCCAGCCTCACTGCTGTACCATTGAAATGAGGAGACATGTTCCCCAGCCCACCCTGACTGCTGTACCATCAAAGATAATGAATGACAATTATAGTGCATTATATCCTAATATTAATAATGAAAACAATATTATAGTATAGTAAAGTTCAAACACACTTTAAGCACTTTAATCTGTGCCATGCATAAATAAAATGTGTGATTATGTCAGATTAATAAAACTACCACGACACCTGATCAAAGACAATGCACTTTGTTTGCTATAAGATAGCGGCAATTCATGATTATTTAAGAAATTCCTGTATGAAAGCTCTGAGTGGTACGTCTTGTCATACATTCTCTTTGATAATGGCTAGTGGAGAGAAACACAAATGTGTAGCCATCACAAGTGGGATCTCAACCACATACAACCCTGTTGTCATCACAAGTGAGATTTCAATCACTCACAATAGCGCTAACCAGATGGGATGGCCCAATTAGTTGAGCGTCCGTCTTCCGTTTTGGTAGATCGTGGGATTTGTACCCTCGAACCCTGGTCGAGTCAAACCAATGACTTAAAAATTGATACTTGTCGCTCCCTAGCCAGGCACTCGGCATTATTAGGATATGGCAAGTATTGGTTGGCTCAGTGTCAGGGTAATGTGACTAAGTGGGGTATCAGGTCATGGTGCTGGTGGTCTACTCTCTCAGTGGGGAAGCACTATAAAGTCGCCATGGGTACGCACTGTCACAAGTCGGTACCTGTCCTGATATGACCCTAGATGTTGCCAAGACGTAAAGGTCCAACAACCAACCACAAGAGTGCCATTCCGGACATGTGTCCAATATTCACTGAACACTGGTCTGGCCTTGTTTTGAACCTATATAAATAAGAAAGGCATGAATAAATCAGATAAACTAAGCATTGAAGTCTGATCTTGATCTTTTGATCAGAAAAAGTAAAACAGATGCTAGCGACGATTGCAACTCTAAACATCTGGAGCTAGACCTAAATCTAGACATAGCTATACCTAAAATATCTAATGTGTGAACAAGAACTCACTAAAACGACTTGCATGCAGTGACAACTGAGCCTTTTCCATCCTGTATTCTTACTTTGAACCAGAATAAATAATAGAAACTATAAATACAAATAAGGATTATTAAACAACATCTGGAGCTATACCTAAATCTAGACATAGCTATACCTAAAATATCTAATGTGTGAACAAGAACTCACTAAAACGACTTGCATGCAGTGACAACTGAGCCTTTTCCATCCTTTATTCCTACTTTGAACCAGAATAAATAATAGAAACTATAAATACAAATAAGGATTATTGAACAAAGTGTGATGCCGGTTCCCTGACTAAAGTGAGTAAATTTATACACATACCAGCTACCGTACTGAATCTTGCTTTAGAATTAGACCTATATTTCCTTGAATTTAATAACGATCAAGTGTGTACCAGTGTTGTACAGGAGCTTTGTGTGAAGTCCTGGATTTGTGAAGTTCAGGCTGGTTGGAACATTTTCTCAGACACTAATTAAACTAAACTTTCACGTCGATCTGAGATGTTGCTAATATTAAATCTTGTATTCTGCGATAGATTGCTGTGTTCTCTGCACTTTGAAAACGTTAAATGGAATGAAGACAACGATAGCAGATTTGGTAGAAAAGAGTCTGTGAATAGTGCTGTTTCGTACTGCATGTTCCCAGAACACTCCTGATGGTTTATTCAGCGTGTAATTGTTGGGGTTTTACGTCCTGGCAACATCTAAGGTAACATCAGAAACGGTACTGACTTGTGACAGTGTGCACTCATGGTTACTTTATAGTGCGGCCCCAGTGGGAAATCAGGCCCCTGACACCAATATCCCATGCAGACACATTATCCTGACACTGAGCTTACCAGTCCTTGCTCTATCCTATTAATATCGAGCGCCAGGCTAGGAAGTGACAGGTATCAATTTATTAAATCATTTGTTTGACTCGACCGGGAACCAAAACGAGGCCCGCTCTCTACCGATTAGCCCACCGCGCCTGGTAAATAAATATCAAGTGTGAACCCCAACATACACACACCATGCAGCATTTGATGGCCTTTACAAACATCATCCTTAAATGACTGCAACGGGGAGCTGGGGAACCTACAGACGAATGCGCCATCTACCGGCTCACACAGAAACCTGCTTTATCAGTCTCGAGAGTAAACTCCTCCTTCATGAGGTAAGATGAATGACGAGCAGCTCATCACTATGGTAATGCAGGCAACCCGAGTCGCATAGCAACTGGAGGATGACCAATTCGTTGTACAGCCGGGCGCAGCGGGCCGTCATGCGCAAACATTCAGTCGGCAGATGGACGAGAGCTGGCTTTGTGCTTTATGTGTGTAAATAAGATATGTACTCAGGGAAAGCACATTCATCCTGCGGACAAACACATAATTGCCAGTCACAGTATTGACTAGTCTGTATGTGTGCACTGTATCTATGTGCACACACATACACATGCATATTTGAAGGTTAGCAGAATGATCGTTGGCTCATGGTGCGGAGGAGGCGGGAATGAGAGAATGTCTGCTCCGCAGCGAATACCATGGAGGTGAAGATGGACAGAGAGAAACAGTAAGGGGGTTGCCGTTATCTATATTCACAAAATAAATTATATAGTACACACACATATATATGCGATGTATCGCGCATTATGCGAGTATAAAAATATGGAAGGAAATTGTTTCTAATTATTAATATTAATCGATATTACCGATTGTTATACTGCATAAGACTCCACACTTTACAGATGGCACCACCTACAGCCCACCTCGTCTCAAAGTCCAACAGGTATCAGGCGCACCGGAGGACTTTATATATGCCTATCCTGTAATATATGATAATATAAAATCCTTGATCAGACCATCGCTTGATCGCGGGGTGAGGACGACCCACATGACGTCACGGAGAACATGAGGTGGTGCAAGGCCAATAATACCCCAGTTGCAAACTACAACCCGGCGTGCCCACTTGTTCATACTTCAAATGGTGTCAACTATGGGGCTGGAACACATGCCTACATGCGTGGACCAAGAAAGTAAATTAACAGCTAACCTGAGTGGGACGCTCCGCTGTGCCATTTCCCTCTAGTGAGAATTCAGGGAACTAAACCAGGCAACACCACTCCATTGGTAATAATCCAGGCATATTTAAATATGCAACATATATATATATAATGTATAATATACATTATATATAATGTATATTATATCAAGGAGCTTCATGAAATCCCTGAGTGAAACAGTGATATTGTGAATTCCCTGAAAATTTTAGGGATTTCGCGAAATGCTTAGTTACACAATATTACTGTAACATAATATATAACTTGCGAGTGAGTGGAGTGTCAAGCCCCGCGCACCCGCCACCCCCGGGTAGGGGAGGAGATGGGGGGGGGGGGGGCACTAGAGAGCTTATTACACGCGATAACTATCCATATATATATAGATTAGTTAGACGAATCTTACCTGGGTATAGATGATGGATAACTATTGTTTTACCGAGGTAGAAGCCTCGGTTAGACGTGGGCGAGGGAGAAGGAAGCACATCCGGGTCCAGCAATCTTTACCTACTAATTCAGGATAAAAATGATTCTAAAAAACAACCTAAGGTCAAGTGACCTCATGCTAAATTGAGTGATTGACTAGACGTGCAGGGCGTGGTGGGTGGGCCCTCGCCCACGTCTAACCGAGGCTTCTACCTCGGTAAAACAATAGTTATCCATCATCTATACCCAGGTAAGATTCGTCTAACTAATCTATTTTACCTCGGTATGCCGCCTCTGGCTAGCCGTAGGCTAGGGAGACCTTTACGTAAAATAATTTTTATCCTGATATTCTTGTTTTGTTATTATTCTTTAGTGATTATGTCTTATGTATGCAACAATGGAAAAGCGATTTGTATGGCAAAAAAGAGGAAAAACCAATGTTTTTCTTACCTCTCTCTTTCAGTTGGTGAGTAGCCTGTGCGCTATAGGCTGAGGCTTCTCTAGTCGTTTGTGGTAATGTCTAGCAAACGAAGTAGCGGTTTTCCATCCCGCGTGAGCTAGGATCCGTTTAACGGAGATGCCTAGCAATCTTGCCTTGGACACCATTGCACCACGTGTAGAGTGCGATGAGTACCTGTCTGTATTTACTCCCGCCAGTTTTAACACATTCATTGTCCATCGGGCGAGGGTATCCCTGGAAATGGCCTTGTGTGGCTTAATAAAGCTGACCAATAGCTGTCTTGAGTTTCTTATTAATCTTGTCTTGGATATATAATTTCGTATCGCAGATACGACACATAACTTGCGATCCTGAGTGAAACTGGACACCCCTATCGTAGAAAGGGGGTCACCTAATCGGTTTGATTTTAATAAAGTTGATAAATCAAACGTGGCCTCTTTACTGTCAATTTCTAGACCATTCAGCGACAGGGCAACTATAGTTTGGCCTCTGTGTCCAGTGACCAGGAGAAGCAAAACTGCGACTTTGAAACCTAAAAGTTTAACGTCCAGAAACTTATTTTCTGGCCATTTCTTGAAGAGGTTGAACACTAGAGAAACATCCCAAAACCTATTATATTTGGGTTTAGGCGGATTCCTCTGATAAATTGATCGTATGATCCAACAAATAACATGGTGTTTACCCATTGTTTGTCCATTAACCCGCGGTAGGATTATCGACAGAGCACATCTGGCAGCGTTAATAGCGCCATATCCTAGGCCTTCGTCCTCTAGGTAACGTAGGAAGAGTCCTACCTGGGATACTGTGGGAGTCATTGGCTTGACTTTCTTAAGCAGGCAATAAATACCCCATTTCTTTAAATACGTAGTATACATTTTCACCGTTCCTTTTCTCCACGCATCATCAACCAAACGCTGTTGTGTAATTTTGTCTAAGCCAAACTGTTCTAAATATTTATTTAAAAAAGGAATGCCACTAACGGAGTTGTCGACACGTTTCCGTGGCGTTCTAGTGGTCCCTGATGTTTGAGGTTTCCTCGGAATCTTGGGAAGCGAAGGCTGCTTTTGGCTGTGGCTAGTAACGTCGGTAGCCACGGTTGCGTGTGCCACTCGGGGACGATGAGTATGGCGTGTGTCCCCTCCATTTGAATCTTTCTGGCGACTTTGCTAATGATAGTAAAGGGGGGGAAAATGTAAAAGAAATGATGTCGCCACTTTAGGGAGAAGGCATCAATGTGCCAAGCATTGGGTTCCGGGTGCCACGAAACATATTTTGGAATTTTAAAGTTATTACGCGAAGCGAACAAATCGATCTGAGGTGAACCCCATGTGTGACAAATGTGTTTGAAAATGGATGGATTAAGTGACCACTCTAAGTGATCATGGAACTGGCGACTCATCTTGTCAGCTAGACAATTTTGTGTGCCTGGAATGTGATTAACAGTTAACCAGACATCAAAGGTTTGAGCCCAGTTCCAAATGAGAAGTGCCATTGCATTACATTTAATCGATTTTGTACCTCCCATATTTCTGACATAAGCCATAGCTGTGGTGTTATCCGTGAGGATACGTACATTATTTTTGGGTATTTTTACTAGACTGGTTAATCCCAAGTAAATGGCCCTTAGTTCTAGAACGTTAATATGATCGGGGAGTTCCGATTCTAGCCATCTTCCTCCCGTTGCTACATCATTTTGATGTGCTCCCCACCCTTGGAGAGACGCGTCAGTGGTAACGGTAGTGTCAGGCTCTCCCATTCTAATGGGATTGGGGGAATGGTCAAAGTGGTTTAGCCACCAATCAATGTCGGCTAGGCCGTTCTCCGAAATAAACATGGTCTTTTCAAAGTTTCCCTTTGCGCGGGCCAGCGCCAAATTTTTATCAATTTCGAGGGATTTTATGTGTGCCGCTCCGTATAGAATAGCTGGACTATACGAAACCATGACCCCGATAAGGACCGCGACCTGTCTAATCTTTGGCCTAGAAGTGTCTAACAGCTGTATCGCTGTGCGGTAAAGCTTATCTTTCTTTTGGCGTGTAAGCGAAACGGTCATAGCCGTGGTGTTCAGAATGAACCCGAGACACTTAAGCTCCTGAGTAGGAGAAAAAACCGATTTCTTGTTATGTATGAAGAAACCCAATTTGGTGAAAATTTTGCATAAATCTTTAACAGCGAGTTCACATTGCGTGAAAGATTGGCCCATAATAAAAGAATCATCTATGTATGGAAACATACAATGCCCCAATTTTGCCATGTGTGCAAAAATTGGTTTCAACAACTTAGTAAACAGACGCGGTGCGCAGGCCAAACCATTAGGTAAACATGTAAATTCAAAAAGTTGGCCATTCCAGAGAAAACGTAGGTATTTCCGATCTGTCTGGTGAATAGGAACGGTGTAGTACGCATCCCTTAAATCAACACTCGCTAGCCAACACCCTGGGGTAATTAAATCACGAGCTGTTTCTAAAGAAAACATTTTGAAATGTTTGTATTCAATGATTTCATTCAACTGAGTTAAATCTAAAATCATTCGGATTGAACCATCAGGTTTAGGAGTAGAGAAGATATTGGAAATATATTCCCCTTCAGTATGTTCAACTCTGTTGACAATGCCCTTAGACTCAAACAGTAGAACCTGGTGATCTAGCTGAGATTTTTCTAGTGAATTAAACTGATACGGAAAAGGCGCTCTCTTTTGTATAGGCAATTGTGTGAAAGGGATGTGAATGCCTTTAACAATATTCAGGACCTCTGGATTAGTGGTTAACTGTTGCCATTGATGTAAACAATTAGAAACATTCCCTGCTTGAAAAAGGCTTACTTCAGTTTGAGTTTCCTCCGTGACCATTGTAGGGTCAGGAGGCTGCACTGTTTGTGTGGAAATCTCTACTTGTTCCCTTGTTTCGGGAACTGGGGCTTGGGAACGAAATCCCTCTTGTAGCCGCGGTTGTCGTTCCAGTTTGAGGCCGGCCTGTCGCCTCGGCCCCTTCCTCGCTGGTTGAACTGGAAGGACGGTCCGCCCCTGAACGGCCTTCCTCCTCTGCGGAATCGAAAATCCGTCCTAGACTTTCTGAACCCTGCTGGGTTTTGGAAGCGACGACTCTTTGCTTCAGTGTTTTTAGCACTCTTGTAGTCGACCTCTACCTGTTTGTACAGGTAAGCTAGCTGACCCCCAAACATCTTGGATTTATCAAGCGGTTTGCTCTTGATAGGGGTAGGTCCGGAATACACGGTGTATTCCTTACCATCATGGTCCGTTACCTTCTTAGAGCGGGCAACCTCTTTTCCGGCATCTGTGGTGACCGATTTGAAAACGTTTTCAAATCTCCGATGGGTCATGTAGTTACTAGCGGCTGCTAACAAAGCTATGCCCCGGTCCATAACCCGCGCCAAAGACGAGAACTTGTTCTCTGTCTGCATCCTGTTAGCCACAGGGATAACAGACGTCAAGGCACCCAAAACTGCCTTATGGATCAGGCAGAGGGAAGTTTCATAACGACGGCGTTCGTCGGAAAGATGAATGCCGGAATCCATCTCTTTGAAAACCGAAGCAGGAATGCCCTTAACTCCTGAAATCTGCTCAGTCAACTTGTTGATGACTTCGATCGGTTTAAACGTAGTGAAATGGCTATTCACCGTTTTGCGCATCATGGTAGTGGTGCGCACTTTCTGAGCTTTCTTTTTGACAATTTTCTTGCCAGCTTTAACGCCTATTTTGGCGTAGACACCCGCTCGTTCCGTGTCGGAATCCGACTCGGTGGAAGAAGAGTCGGACGACGAGTCTGAAGAAGAGTCCTTCTCTTCTTCTTCTTCTTCTTTTTGGACTTTTTGGAGCGCTTAGAGTTCGCTTTCTTTGTGAACTCGTCACCAGAACTGCTCACTGGGCGGCGTTTCTTGCCCCGCGCTTTCGGTTTCGGAACCTCAGGTGCCGAAAGCGTGTCCTCTTCGTCCTCAGAAAAGTCTTCCCAATCCTCATCAGGGATTTGGGAAGGATCTGGAAAGGTCTGCGCCTGGAAAAGGCGCATCTTCTCCTCCATCATCTCCGCCATTTTCGCCTCCCACCCCACTGGTTGAGGGGCGTGATCACTGTCTTGATCCGAGGCATGAGCCCCAGGATGTGGGGACGGCGGAGCCGTAGCCGGTGGAGACGAATCGTAATCCGTAGGGGGGACACCCACCGCTGCAGCGGGCGGCTTATTCCGGCGAGTGGCCATCGGGAACTGTAACGAAACCAAAGCGTTACTAACCCGGAATCATCTCAACTACACAAGTGTAAGCCAGTAAACTGGGTTGAGGAACATGGTACAGAGAACGTGTTTTGCAACGTGTCAGTACAGGCGTGAAGCTAAATTTGCCGTAGGTGTGTGGTAACGAAACCAACCAAACGGAGGGCATCGATCGTGAGATCGGCCCCTCTCTCTGTTCCGTACACTTCTCCCACCTGTGGCTACAGCGCCAACAAGTTGGAGAAAATATTACGAAACTCGGAGGTTCGCCTTAAACCGGTCAGGTGTGTTTATAAAAAACACCCAGAAGCATCCCCAACATCATCCTCTATTAGGATCCGGGAGACTTTTCTTAGGAAATGAGCAACTCGGGTTGCCATTTCTCCCTGTCTGAAAAACAGGTGTCGATAGAACTCAGTATCGGTTTCGTTTGTGCCAGCGGCACGCAATGTTCTATCCGTAAGTTAAAAAACGTACAAAGTCCAAACAGGACTGAAGAAAGTTCTGAACTTTCATAAAAAGATGCTATAGAGCATGATAAACAAAGTTATCGAAGAAAACAGTACTTACTTTTGGATAAAAGCAGTAGTAGTAGATAAATCCTGTGGAGCAACTCACAAACGTCCTCCCGTTGTGAGTTACTTATGCTAATTGCTGGACCCGGATGTGCTTCCTTCTCCCTAGCCTACGGCTAGCCAGAGGCGGCATACCGAGGTAAAATATATGTATATATAAATCTCATTACATTCTGAATGAAATGAAATGATTAATTGATTTACTCACAGGTTACATTGTGCGTCACAGGCATGACAAGAACTGTTAGGCAGCTCACTTACCTCAAAGGAGAGAGAAATTGCATGAATTACTGTTCAGCTCAGGTGTTCTACTTAAATAAGAATAGGCCATTTCTAATTCTAATTACGTGACTCTCTGTCAGGTTTTATCTGATATGACTGAATCGATTTGTTGTGCTTTTTGTTCTTTTCTTTACGCCGTGTCGGCAGCATAGGCCATATTCACTTGTTGTTCTTATTCAGAACATGTTGAAGTACCTTCACTAATCAATGATTATTTTGTTGTTGAGGTTTTACTTCCTAGCACCATCTGTGGTCATAGTAAGAAGGGTACCAACTTGTGACAGTGCGCAGTCATGGCGACTTCATAGTGCTGCCCCACTGGGAAATCAGGCCCGCGGCACCATGACACGATATCTCACTCAGTCACATTATCCGGACACTGAGCTAACCGATCTGTATATTTAACCCAGGCACATTTGGATAATTATAATTAGGAAACTGCTTTGTTTGTCAAAAGTTTTCAATTGGTGGTTTGGAAGTAAACATTTTCCTTTCAAGGAAAGGGTAAAATCTTCAAGATTAATAATAGTTTCGTGAATTAAGCTGTCCTATTGGCTGGTCCACCCACACACCCACACCCAACCCACCCACCACCCCTTCAAACTGACATTAGGAAACAGTTTTCTAAATATAATAAGACTGTAGTAGTTCTCAGTAAAGGCCCTGTCACATTACGGCGTATGGCGGGAGCGTATTGAAAACCTACGTAGGTCCTGCGCGTGCCGGCCTATGATCACATTTGGTGACCTTTCGGGTGGTTTTGAGCGTATGTGGAACCTACGAGGAGTGTACGAGGAGCGTATGAGGAGCGTATGGGAGCGTGCTGTGACATTTTTTGACAGTATGGGCCATACGCCCTCATAGGTCGAGTTTTTTTTCGCATGCACAAAAAATTTGGACGGACGGATTTATGAAAGCGTATGGCGGCGTATGCCTCATACGCTTCACATACGCCAGCATCTGGCGGCATCTGGTGGCATATGAGTAGCGTATGAGTAGCGTATGCGTAGCGTATGAGTAGCGTATACAGCATATGCCGACGTATATGACGTAACGCGCTTACGCCGCCATACGCTCCCGCAAAAAACCCTAATGTGACAGCCCCTTAACAAAGCCAATACCAAATAGCATCATGCGCATGCGCCGGCTTACTCTAAGTGTAGTGGACAAGTTCCTGCTTTGAGGGGGTGGGATACCATGCGATAGTTATTAACATATGCTGTCATCGCGACATTGTAAACATGCAGGATGGACACCAGGCCTGCCTGTTTCCTTCCTTCCCCCTCCCCCCTCCGCCCCCTCAGCGGTGCCCATATGGTGCTGCAGATTTGCAGATTTGCAGCCTTTAGCGTGCCAACGCGACTGAAAACTCCCCGAAAAACGAAACAAAAACCAGGCCGAGAGCAAGACTCGATTATGCATTTCTGTCATTCCCAGAAAAGGCTCCTACCCATTGGACCACTCTAGGGGGGCGGGGGGGAGGGTGCGGTGGCCGAATCGGTAGAGTGCGGGCCTTGCGTGCGGAAGGTTGGGAGTTTGGTTCTGAGTCGAGTCAAACCAATGACTTATAAAATTGATACTTGTCAATTCCTAGTCTGGCGCTCGGCATTAATAGGATAGGGCATGGATTGGTTAACTCAGTATCAGGATGATGTGACTTAGTGGAGTATTGGGTCATGGTGCCAGTGGCATGATTTCCTAGTTGGGTAGCACTAACAATTCGCCATGAGTGTGCACTGTCAAGTCGGTACCCGTTCTGATATGACCTTAGATGTTGCCAGGACGTAAAACCCCATCAACCAACAACAGTGCCGGCATTGCAGGGGTGGTGCTTTCGGCCAGAGTGTGTGGCGTATGACTGCAGCCTGAGCGGGCACGTGGTGAGTGGTGGGTGGTGGGTAATGGGTGGTGGGTAATGGGTGATGGGTGGTGAGTGGTGGGTGGTGGGTGGTGAGTGGTGGGTGGTAGGTGGTGGGTGATGGGTTTGGGTGGTGAGTGGTGGATGGTGGGTGGTGAGTGGTGGGTGGTGGGTGGTGGGTGGTGGGTGGTGGGTGGTGAGTGGTGGGTGGTAGGTGGTGGTTGGTGGGTGGTGGGTGGCAGGTGGTGAGTGGTGGGTAGTGGGTGGTGGGTGATGGGTTTGGGTGGTGAGTGGTGGGTGGTGGGTGGTAGGTGGTGGGTGGTGGGTTGTAGGTGGTGGTTAGTGTGGGAGGGGGAGCTATAGACAGCACCTGGACACACGGGGCCGAGCCTTCATTCACCTGACGGTCTGCAGACGGGGGGCTAAGCCGGCGAATTGAGATTGTGAGAGCCGGGGCCAAACCGCCGGGAAGGATGCCATGCAGACCCGGCAGGTTGTGTGCGCTGGTACCAGCGTCGTAGCCGTAATGTGTGCAGTGGTGCTTGCCACATTGTTCATGCGCGGACAATTACAGTGTGCTGTGTGTCTACAGAACTAGCTACTTGAACAATTAGCTATGGTCAACATGATTAAATACATGGATATGGTTAACAAAATTAGTTACATGAACATGGTCAACACAATTACCTACATGAATATGGTTAACACAATTAGTTACATGAACATGGTTAACACAATTAGAGCCATACAAACATGGTCAATATAATTATAGTTACATGAACATGGTCAACACAATTACCTACATGAATATGGTTAACACAATCAGTTACATGAACATGGTTAACACAATTAGTTACATGAATATGCTCAACAAAATTAGTTGCATGAACATGGTCAATACTGTAATGTAGTTAGTAAGGAACGACTTTTCTGCTGCATGAACATGGTTAATGCAAGTCGTTACATGAACATGGTTAACACAATTATTCACACGAACATGGTCAACACAATTAGTTACATGAACAAGATTAACACAATTACAGTCACATGTTTCATTTATTGTTGCTTTACTTCCTAGCAACACGTGAGGTCATATCAGGACAGGTAGCAAATTGTGCCAGTATGCACTAATGGCTACTTTATAGTGCTGCTTCACTGGAATATAGCGCCACAGGCACCATGAGCCAATATCACACTCAGTCATATTGTTCTGGAACGCAAGCCAACCAGTCATTGCTTTATTTCTGCAATGCTGAGCGCCAGGCTAGGCAGAAACACATGTAAATTTGATAAGCATTTGGTTTAACTTGATGGATCTCTCGCTGGAAAAGGGAGTCTGCCACCCATGCGGCCATTCCGCCCGCTTCGTGAACATTATTAGCGCAATTAAAAATACATGAATATTGATAACATAATTACAATAATGGGGCCACCATCAACCTAATTACAGTTAGATGAGCAATGTTAAAGGGCCAGTAACAACTAACATGACCAACACAACTTTACTTATTCACAATTACCACGATCGCATGTTTTCGTGGTTTATATATATATTGAAAGAACCTATTCTCTGCAAGTTATTAAAGGTTGAATATAAATATATATATGTATATATGTATATGGGTCACTCTCCTGAAAACTGGCCAGAAGTGTCACATGGAGAGTTAAAATCTAA
>CM059188.1:95547043-95683968 GCA_030323885.1 Branchipolynoe longqiensis | reverse complement strand
TTCCTACAAAATGGGAGCAATTGCCATCTCGTCAGAAGGTGTACGCTGCAAACTGCCACACGTGACATGGCCTATACGATTACCCATGAATCACCATTGCCACAAAAGTCATCAGGCTTCTGATTGGCTGTCTCCTCCTCACATAGTGGCTCGTCAGTGGAGAGCTGGTTAATTGCACAAGTGGTATAATCTTGGCCAATCAGCGAACGACGCAATTGTATCATTCCAGTGAACTACCACCGTATTAAGGGGTCTACTTCAGTATGCAGAAAGTCGCGGGCTCTGCACATAATGTGACTGAGTGGGATATCAGCTCATAGTACTGGTGGCCTGATTTCCCAGTGGGCCAGCACTATAAAGTCGCTATGAGTGTGCACTGTCACAAATCGGTACCCATCCTGATATGACCTTAGATGCTACCGGGACGTAAAACTCCAACAACCAACAGTCAGGTCACCAGGGTCTGGTCGTCAGACAGCAAGCACTTCCGGATGGTGCCACTTGAGGGCGGCCTAATATCGCCCAGAATACTCCAACAGAAGCCTCCCAGGCGCTAATGTACCCCCCCCCCCCCGCCCCCACTGTCACCGCACATTTCCAACCGACGTCATTTGGGAGTTATATGTGGTCACCTTCCCACACCCACACCCTCTACACCCACACACTTCCCCTCCCCACACATAGGGTACTTGGTTTTCACAGTAGCTGTAAGTGCCTTGCCATATGGTGCATTAGAAACCATTACCCGTCTATAACGACATCATTTATCAACAATTCGACAACCATTTTCCACGGCATAAATGTTAATGGAACCACATCAGAAAGCGACCCCATCAAGCCCCCCCCCCCAGCCCCCGCTCCCCACACACGGACACGCTTAGAATTACAGGTCGGCAGTCTACAAGACATCTGTCTGATACCAGTAAGTTTGTTTTATGCATACAGTTTGTTTGTTGTTGTTTTATGTCCTAGCAACATCTAAGGTCATATCAGGAGGAGTACTGACTTGTGGCAGTGAACACTCATGGCGACTTTATAGTGCTGCCCACTGAAAAATCAGGCCACCAGCACAATGGCCCAATATCCCATTCAGTCACATTATCCTGACACTGAGCTAACCAGTCCTTATCATATCCGATTAATGCCGAGCGCCAAGCTAGGAAGCAACAAGTATCAATTTTGTAAGTCATTGCTTTGACTTGACTGGGGATTGAATTCCCGATCTCCCACATGGGAGGCCTGCGCTCGACCGATTCGGCCACCACACCCGATGTATTCTTTTGTAATACGGGCCAAAGAAGCTTTGGTTGGTTGTCGGAATTTTACGTCTTGGCAACATCAAAGCTCATATCAGGGCTGGCCAAAGAAGCAGACATAAAGGCCTTCGACCCCCTGGGTGTCGGCTAGCAATAGTACTGTAGTAGTCTGCGCTGACCTCTCAGGCAAGTAACCACATAGGCAGGTAGGCGTGGGTAGTGTGGTGATATCAGGGAGCCTAGGTGGTGTAATGGTTAGCACACTGGCCTGGAATGCAAAGAGATGTGGGTTCGAGTCCCGCTCTAGGCGCAATATTTCCCATTTTCATCACCCCCACGACACTGGTTGCCGTGACCAGGATCCTGTACAAGATATGCGCAGTATGGTTGTTGAACCTACCCTGTGTATGTAATTGTAAGCATTAAAAGAATTACAATTCCAGGGGGATGAGTGTAGTAGTCTGCACTGACCTCTCAGGCAAGTAACCACATAGGCAGGTAGGCGTGGGTAGTGTGGTGATAGCAGGGACCCTAGGTGGTGTAATGGTTAGCACACTGGCCCGGAATGCAAAGAGATGTGGGTTCGAGTCCCACTCTAGGCGCAATCTTTCCCATTTTCATCACCCCCACGACAGTACCATCTATTGTAGAATCCGACGTCTTGACCATATCTCAAAGTAGTCCATAATCCCTGCCACACTGCAAGATTCTAGTCAGTCCGACATCGCTGCGGGTCGAGCATTCAGGAGACCCACTAACAATAGTAACACGTTATCGATTGGAACATCAGTGTACAAATGACCTGATGACGTCAGCGGCTGACATGAATAGTAAACTTGGTAGTGGATCAGTCAAGCAGACCATGCACTCTATATTTAGCAATACGACATAATTGTGACTGATGTCAGATTGTCCGAGCCCTGTTAGACTTAATGGCAGCTGGGACATTGGTGGATAGCCACATAATTATGTATGATTGAGGATATTGTAACAGCCTCCAGATAGGCGTTTCTCTTTACCCCTCCCCCTCCTGCCCCCCCCCCCAGCTTTCACCTGACCCTTCCTCCTGCATTTCCATGTTGCTGCCTCCCATCTCCTTCAGTCTCACTTTACTAGTCACGCTACCTGGTGGTGAAGGGAAGGTATGGATAGGAAGGGAAGATATGAGGAAGGGATGGGAGGGGAGGGGGAGGGGGAGAGGAAACGGGATGGGGGGTGGGTGTGGGGAAGGGGAGGAGATGTGATGGGGACAGGGTGGAGGGGGAGTGGGAGAAAGGCGAGTGGGAGGAAGGGAGTGAGAGAAGGCGAGGAAGGAGAAAGGAGTGGATAGGGAGGTGGAAGGGAGAGTTGGTTAGGGATGGGGTGTGGAGGCGAAGGGAGGGGAGGGGAAGGGGAGGAATGGGCAGGGGAAGGGAGGGGAAGGGGAGGGGAAGGGAATGATGGGAGGGAGGAGAGGGGAGGGAGGGGGGGGAGGGGAATTGGGGAGGTGAGGGTGGGGAAGGGGATGGGAAAGGGAGGGGAAGGAAGAGGAAGGGACGAGAGGGGAAGGGAGGGGGGAGGGGAAGTGGGGAGGTGAAGGGAGGGGAAGGGGAGGGGAAGGAAGGGGAAGGGACGGGCGGAGAAGGGAGGGGAAGGGAGATGGGGAAGGAAGGGGAAGGGAAGGGAGGGAAAGGAAGGGGAAGGAAGGGGAAGGGGATGGGAAGGGAGGGGAAAGGGGATAGGAAGGGGGGAAGGGTGAGGGGAAGGGGAGGGGAAGGGGGAGGGGAAGGAGGGGAGGGGAAGGAGGAGAGGGTGTAGGTGCTAGAGTGTGACCTTAAACATAAAGTTGCATAATTCGTGATGCTTCCCTCGGACTGTGCCGCGTTTATCAGTGTATCAGTATCTATCTATGGTGGATATGCAGAATGGGGCTTTCATCGAACTATGCTGCTTCAACCTAAACTCCGAGGAGATGTTATTGGGTCGCCATCGGGCCGCTATCGGGCCGCCATCGAGCCGTCCGCTTGATGCCACTTGTGAGTATTCAGAGAGTGGTCTGCTTCCGTTACTGGGCAGACAGATTAATCTTCATTTTGTAAACGAAATGAAACGAACGCACGTGGGGAACGACGAGAACAGACAAGCAAAGTAAATCACGTGATAGCATAACTCAGCTTTACCACTTCCGGTATGCATGACTCGGGCAATGGTGGCTGTTCGACAGTGGAAGCGCATGGTCTGAGCACAAGGCGCACCTAACAAGGTGCAGGAAGCTGCCGATTGTCTTACAGTCGGCCTGCTGATTGCGATGCTTTCAGCTTGCAGTGAGTTGGTGAAAGCCCTCAGTCAAGCCTGTCCGGTCTTTAATCAAGGTGGTCAGGCGATGGTGTTCACGGGCGACAACTTAAGACATTTTTCCAATGGCGATATGCCCCACCTCTCCCGCCTCTCCTCCAGTCACCCCTCCATCTATCTCTCCCCCACCTGACTCCCACCCCCCCCCCCCGCTTCTCCCACCTCTCCTCCGCCTCTCCCCCCCTCTTCTGCCGTTATCTCTCCCCCACCTGAGAGCTAAATGGAGAGCGACAGTCAAGTAATGGGAGCAGGTCTTTGTCGCATCGCGACCGACAGCATGATGATGATGATGATGACCTGACTCCCACCCCCCCCCCGCTTCTCGCGCCTCTCCTCCCATCACCCCGCCGCCTCTCCCCCCTCTCCTCCCGTCATCTCTCCCCCACCTGACCCCCCCCCCCCTTTCTTCTCCCCCTCTCCTCCCGTCACCTCCACACCTCTCCCCGCGTCAACCCTCCCCCCCCGCCTCTCCTTCCGTCACTCCCGCACCTCTCCCCCTTTCCCTCCCCCGGTCACTACACCCCGCACCATCCCCTCCGCTCCTCCCAATGACAAGCTTTCCGAAGCAGCCAATTGCTCCTTCCTGCCTTGCTCGCAAAGCCCACTTACGTTGCCTGACGACCAGACGTTCTGAACAGATTGTCACTCACCACTTGTACATACAACGTAAACTACCAGTACCAACCAGATACCCCCATATTGCATATATACTATTTATCATCCAATGGTTATTCACGTAATGTTTCAAATATCCATGAGCCTTATGTAACCTTATGCAACATTGTTTAACTGAATATTGTAAATGGTTGGAAAACAAGTGCTTCGGAACTAACTAACGCCTTATTCCAATAAAGCATCTATCTAACAAATATATGATGAAATAAGTAAATAATGAAATAAATAAATAAGTAAGAAATTAAATAAGTGAATGAGTAAGTAACTTAACAAGTGAATAAGTGAAGTAGTAAATGAATAAATATGTAAATATGTAAATATGTATATAAGTAAATAAATGAATAAGTGAATAAGTAAATGAATTAATAACTGAATGAGTAAATGAGTAAATATGTACATAAGTGAATAATGGATTGAGAAAAGAAGTGAATGAGTAAATTTATAAATGAGTAAATATGTAAAAAGGTGAATAAGTGAATCAGTAAATAAATGAATGAATGAAGGAGTAACTATGTAAATATTTAAATCAGTAAATATATAATTAAGTAAATGAGTTAATAAGTTTTTGCTGGTTGGTGACTTAGGTCCTAGGAAGATCTACGGTCATATGAGGACTGGGTTAATAAGTACATGAATATCAGTAAATGGCGTTAGTTGGCCGGTGCACACATAGCACGTGGCACCATCAGTATGTGGCGCTGGTGTGGGGACACTTTCCAGGTGTGTGGTGTGTGGGTGTGTGGGGTGTGCGAGCAGCCTGGTAATGAGCAGAGACCACCACTTCCGCCTGTCTGAGCCTGGTACCCGGCTACATGCCAATGTGCCGCGTCCACTCACATAAACTTCTTACAGATATGCAGCATGGCCCCCTAGCCCGGCACTAGCACCATCCCGGCATCAGCCTAGTACCAACCCAGCACCAGCCTAGCAACAACCCCTGCCACCACCCTTAACCATCATGAACAAACTAACAACACACCGAACATCCTACACAACTATCAATCTGTTTAAACACATTGAACATTACATAAGACAGACAAAATGTCTTGACAACTATAAACTTAGCTTGTTTTATAAGAGAAAAATATAACCCACAACGATTGTTTGAGTTGCCCCGAGTATACAGCTTCTACTCGGTGCTGCTCCCCATTTTTGTATGAACCGCAGTGACTGGTGCTGTACATTATACGGCAGGAGCCACTCCCTTAATTCTACATGATCGGTGCTGTGACTAATACAGCACTAATCAAACTTAGATTATTTAGAATGTCAATTCCAATAGTAAGATGGCCGGAAGACCAGTGCTCCGCCGCTGACAAATGTCATATTCAGATGAATAAATACTTTACCAAAAACAAACAAAAAAAAACAAAAAAAACCCGGCACCATCCTAGCAACAACGCGGCACCAGCCCGACAGCAGCCTAGCACAACCCCGGAATCAGCCTAGCAGCACCCCGGCACAAACCCGGAACCAGTCGAGCAGCACCCCACACTACCCCTGAACCAGCCCGGAACCAGCTGTTGCACTAGCCCGGCATCAGCCCGGCACCAGCCCGGTACCAGCCTAAAACAACCCCGCAACCAGCCTAACACCAGCCTAGCACAACCCCGCAACATACCTAGCTCCAGCCTAGTACAACCCCGCAACAAGCCTAGCACCTGCCCAGCACCAGGCTAGTACAACCCCGCAACCAGCCACAACCCCGCAACCAGCCTAGCGACACCCTGTCACAAACGCTCAACCAGCCTATCGGCACCCCGGCACAACTCCCGAACCAGCCTGAAACTAGCTGTTGCACCACCCGAGTACCAACCCTGAACCAGCCCGGCACCAGCCAAACACCAGTCTTGAATCAGCCACCTCAAAGCGGCCTCTATAGGCTTTTCACCTGGTCGCCAACACAGCCTCCAGGACTTCTGACACGGTCAACCCAATCAGATTTCTAGGATAGCAATCATACTCCTAGGACAACAATCACATCTCTAGGAGAGCAATCACACTTCTAGGACAACCCGCTTTTGGGCAGCCGGTGTCCGACACGCCCAGCCCCGCCTCCATCACGCCATACCTGGCGGCGACTCTAAGAACTCGTCTTAGAAAGCGCCTTCTCCTGTGGCCGAAAACACACACAGAACGGCGTCACGTCGGCGTACAGCACCCAGGCGGTTGGATTAGTCACGTGACTGCCGGTCACTGCCTGCCTCCTGCCAGGGCTGGGTGGTCTGCCCGGCTGCGGAAGGGGCGATGGTGGCGTTCAGCTGGTTGCCGGCACAATCGGGTGGCGTTTAACCCCCGCCGGGAACCAGCCGCCTGGGACCTGACGGCGGCGTAACTCCCGGTATCAGGGGCGGCCAGGGGTGTAGGGAGCGCTCCCAGGGGTGCCCCCCCCCCCCCCCCCCCCCCACAGGTACAGGCACAAGCACACACGCACACACATTGACGCCGCTGATGACCCACGGTGTGGGTGCTGGAAAGCCAGATACTGAGGTTTAAGTTTCCACACCAGCATCCACACACACACACATACACACACACACATTAACCCAGTCAAAAACTACTCCAAGAGAGTGTCCCTGAAAGATGAGTGCTTATGCACACTGCTTACCCGCAGTGCTTACCCTGTGGTTAACACCTGGCATATACTGATATGAATGAAATATCTAGAAAATGCAACCCCCGATAGCCGATGTTCACTTTTTGCGCTGGGGAGTCGTAAACAAACAAACAAACAAACAAACAAACTAGAACATGCACTATATATTCAACGCATAAAACTGGATTGAGTGCTTAAATAGTGACATGATATGAGAACGTGTGCAGACTTGTGACAGTGTTCACTCATGCCGACTTTATACTAATTATAGTGCTTCCCTAATTGAAAGCATGGGCCACCGGCACCGTGAGCCGATATGCAACTCGGTCACATTATCCTGACACTGAAAAAATCAGTTATTTCCCTATCATAAAATAAGATTAGCTAGGTAACAATAAGTAGCAATTTTATAAGTCGTTGGTTCAAACCCATGACTTCCCAAATTGGAAGCCAGTCAGAGCTCTCACCGATTCGGCCATCCCGTCTGGTCCCGAAATGCAAGGCATCATGGGCTTAACATTTGTACTCATCGATAAAAGCTTAAAGCTGCATAGTCCGATGAAGCATCAAGTTTTCAAAATCAAAATAATGATCTAGATTTGATTCTACATATCTAACTTAGATACTGATGCACTTATTAAGTATTTATTGCTACATAGAAGGGAACACTGAGTCAATTTAATAGAACCTATAGTATCAGAGTTTTGGCATGCTTGCCAAAATTATTTTCAAATGTTTGAATTTCAAATATCTCAAAAGGAAGCCAGTTCAATTAAAAGTTACTTCAAACTAAAGTAAGGTAGAATATAATGATCAATTGAATATACTTATCTCAGAAAAATGTCAGAAACTCAAAACCATTGGACTATGCAAGTTTCAGTGCACCAGTATCTTGGTTTAATTGATATCAGCACCAAATGTAAGCAAGAGCTTTGATTTAGAAATTATGATTTTACCAGATTATACAACTTTAACGCACTATGCACATGTCAGCAATATGTATTGATGCCGTCACACTTCCAGTGCTATGATAACGAGGCGGGTTACTTCTATTGCGTAAACGCTTCCGTTCCTGGCCACTTAACCAGGCACAGTAATCTGTACCTATATATACGCCCATTATCGGCCCATGCTGTATTATCGCCCACCCCTGAGGCGCCCACCCCAAGGAGATTGTGGCGAATAGAAGGAATCGCATGAGCATGCTTGTCGGGGGGTTGGACGGAAAGTTTCTCCTGGGAGGACTAGGTTCTCTGCCCACCCACCCCCCTCCAAACAAAATTGGTGATCGTCTTTTTAAAATAAAAATCAGGGTAGTACACACGGTTTTTATTCTTATTTTTAATTTTTGATGTAGACATAATACGTAACCAGACACGATGGCTGAATGAGTTGAGCATCCGTCTCCGGTTCTGGTAGATCGTGGGATCCGAACTCCTGGGTTCGAACCCTAGCCGAGTCAAACCAATGATACCAAAGTTGAATTGCTGTTACTAGTGTTAGCCCGACACATTTTTAACAACAAAATTAACTCCTCATGTCCTATATGCACAGGGCCATACTCACAGCGGCGTTATAGTGCTGCTCCCCCGTCCTGATATGACCTTAGATGTTGCTAGGACGTAAAACAACAACAAACAAACAAACAGTGCTGCTCCACGGGGATACCACGCTGCCAACATCGTGATATGATGATACCTCACTTACTCACTTTACCCGAACACCGAACCAACCAGAATTGGCTGTATCCTATCACAGCAATGGCAATTGGCAATTAAAGCAACAACGAGAATAATGTTGCCCCATCAAGTAGCTTTTTTCCTGTGATGGGGATCGAACCCACAACCTTCCATACGGGAAGCCGAAATGAACCCACTTCACAGGCAGTTTGTTAACCGAGGCTGGGCGTGAAGGCGTTGTAAATTACATTAAATGAGTCGTTGGTTCCTTTTGGAGTTTTACATCGTGGCAACATCTGAGGTCATATCAGGATGGATACCAACTTGTTACAGTGCGCACTCATGGCGACTGTATTGTGCTCCTCCACTGGGAGACCTGACCATCAGCACCATGACCTAATATCACACTCAGTCACATTATCCTGATACTGAGCCAACCACCTGTCCTTACCCTATCCTAATAATGCCGAGAGCCTGGCTAGGAAGCAACAAGTATCGGTTTTTATGTCATTGGTCGACCAGGGTTCGAGCCTGTGGGTTCGAATCCCATGATCTACCAACACGGACGGACGCTCAACTCATTCGGCCATCCCGCCTAGTCCTAAATATAAACCGCCGGAAGACAAGTGCCTCGGTGCTGAAAAAAAAGGTATGTTTTGATGAATAAACTATTTTACCCACAAAAAATAAAAATAAAAAAACAAAAAAGTGTGTGGCGTGCTTTATGTACGTCCCTTTCTGGGTTTGCGACCGAGATCCATCTATAATAATTAATTGTTGGAGAAGAACTGCATCCATTTCGCATCATCAACAGGGCCGCTGATGCCGGTGTGGCGTTAAATCACCATAACTCACTGCTTGTTAATTGTTACGAATGACTGGCTGCGTGTCCTTACGGGTCCATAGAGGCATCGGTATCGCGCACACATTTCAAGGTTGTATTCGCCTAAACAAAGTTTGGTTGGTTGGCTGTTGGAGTTTTACATCCTGGCAACATCTAAGGTCATATCAGTTCGGGTACTGACTTGTGACAGTGCGCACTCATGGTGACTTTACAGTGCTGCTCCACTGGGAGACCAATTTGTCAGGACCATGACCTGATATCCCACTCAGTCATATTATCCCGATACTAAGCTAACAGTCCTCTTTGCCTTATCCTATTAATGTCAAGCACCAGACTAGTGACAAGAATCAAGTTTGTATGTCATTCATTTGACTCAGTCAGTGTTCAAAACGACTACCTTTCTGATGGGAAGCCAGCCAGGGTTCTTACTGATTCGGCGGCCACCCTGTCTGGTTACTGGTATGTGGCTTCAGTACAGATTGAACATACCTTAAGGCCCAGTGAGACCTTACCGGACTGAGTACCGGACACCACCGGACAAAGAAGTGTCTAGTCCATTGGTGTCCGGTGTAAAAATGTACCGAAATGTACCGGATGAAACGAATGCTAAACAGACAAGGAACGTACATTAACGAATAGCCACCAGAAGATAACCGGACATTAACCGGACGACAACCGAATGTCTAACGGACGGACCGGACAGCAACCGGACACCTACCGGACTGTTCATGAACGCGCCAAAAACCGATGGACCGAATTCCTGCAGCACCATCAACGGACTCTTCAGGATACAAACCGGACACCTAACGAATGGGTACCGGACATGAAACAGACAAATCGGACAAAACGGACTTAAATCGGACACCAACCGTACTCCTCAGTCCGGTGGTGTCCGGTACAAGTTTTGTGCATGTTCAAAACTTGCTACCATACACACCCGACACAGAATGGATACGCCGTATGCCAACTGTATATAAACCCTACATTGATATATTCCACCGGTTTCTGTCCGGTTCCTCAATCCGGTGAGGTCTGACTGGGGCTTTAGACACACGCATGTCTCCACTCATCTTTATAACCCCTCCCCCCACCCCCGATGTCTTTATGAATATCCAATACACACATATACTTGTAAGATGGGAAATTGGATGAAACCTAATGCAGGTAAAGCTGAATTGTACATAATTTCACCCCATTCAGTGAGAACCATTACCCCCAGTAAATGCAGGTTAATTACCATAGCAACAGTTTGCTAAATTTGCACACCATGACCAATAGATCACACGGTGTCACTACGTAAGAGTCTATTCTCAGCCTTGGTAGGTGGGTGCATAGGAGGGCCATAAACATGGACACTGGAGACAGCTTGATGTAACTCACTCACACGGGCTACTTAACACAAATAAGGAGAGTCCAAGGCCAACAATATGGGCACTCCCAGTTTCACTGGTCCCTCAAGAAGGAATAAAGCCACAAAACAGCATGCTGGTTCACAGCTTCAGCTTGCACAGTGGTAGGTGGGAGAGATGGCGAATACATATACACAACTTGTGTGTAAATTAATCATGTGGAAATAAATATTTTATTTATATTATCATAATATTATTATTATTATTATTATTATTATTATAAAGTGCTATTTTATGTAATGACAAAATATTTGATAGGATAATTTCACTGCAATATACGTTCGAAATTTGTACTTTTCCAGTTTCACTCTACTATGGATCAAACCCATGACCTACAAAGGGTTATCCTGTCCGATGAACCTCTGCTGTAAGCTCTGAGAACTTCCTCAATATGGCAGAGCTCACGAACATCCAATGAAGCTTTGTGATAAACTAGGTCAGTATGGGTGGGAATCTCATTTCATATTCAAACATGATATAGCTTGAAAAGACTAATTCTCCCTCAGACGCGTTTATTTATTGGTAACCATCAATCAATCAATGGGTGCCGTCTTCTCGAAGAAGGTTGGCTGCAATGGACCTCCATCTCTTCCTGTCATTCGTTCCTCTCACGCATTCCGCATAGCTCATTGCTGTAACCATAGGAACGATCAAATAACATTTTACTCTTTCTCCTCCCTTATTTCCCCTTTCTAAATTAGGCCACGAGTAGCGTATTGTGAATGCATACACCATTTCTGTTTTTGCTGTTGACAATAAATTATAAAGAAGGGCCCAACATGTTTTAATGTTGAACAAAGATATTTTTACTAAATTATTTGTCCTTAAATTGTTCAGAAGGGATGGTTGGTTGTTGGAGTTTTACGTCCTGGCAACATCTAATGTCATATAAGGACGATTTAAGGAGGGAAGATAATGTTTAATGCACCGCCCTCCCCCCTCACACCCAAATCAGGTCTTGCCGTCAAAATACTGCGTAAACATTGGTTCCACAAATGTTTGTTAGATGTTATCAAAAGTAGGCTAAGGCCTCATTGTGGAACCTGCGTTTATCTGACCCAGATAGGCGGCGGGGCGGGGTGAGTTATGCGGCAAGGTGGCACCACCCACCGCCCAACACTGTTAACCAACCACGGTCTTATCACAGCGCAGCCAGGGCTGGGGCAGTAGAGTTATCGCCTCTGATATCACCGAGTGAATCCCGCCATTTCTCTGGACGCCGAATGCCTCGTCTACATGCAGCCAGCCGCAGGTATTTAGCCACACCGCCTGGTGCGGTGTGGTGCGGTGCGGTGTGGTGCGGTGCAGTGAGGTGCAGTGCGGTGCAGCCGGTCCGGTGCGGTGCTGTACGGTGCGGTGCGGTACGGCGCAGTGCGGGGTGTGGCGAAATGCGGTGCGGTACGGTTCGGTGTGGTGCTGTACGGCGTGGTGCGGTGCGGTGCGGTGCGGTGCGGTGCGTTGTTGTGCGGTGCGGTGCGGTGCTGTACGGCACGGTGCGATGCTGGGTGGGGTCGGGGGGTGCGGTGCGGTGCGGTGCAGTGTGGTGCAGTGTGGTGCTGTACGGCGCGGCACGGTGCGGTGCGGTGAGGTGTGGGGCGGTGCGGTATGGGGTGGTGTTGGGTGCTGAGGTGCGGTGCTGTACGGTGCGGTGCGGTGGGGTGCGGTGCAGTGCGCCGAAGTGGGATGAAAATGTCGGTGTCTTTCCGGACAGATTTGTTCACTTGCATTGTCATGAGAATAGCTGCTGGAGCTATTTTTGCGCCGCCCCCGCCACCACCTACTCTCCTCGGGACTGCTGGCCCCGCCCTCTAAACGGAAGACTGGCCAGGCATCATTAACATACACATAGACAAGGAGGATGGTTCCAGAATTGGACACTAGGGGTCAATTTTAGAGTTCCGGTTCCAAGTACTGTTCTGCCCAGCTAAATCCCGTTGGTCTCACTCTTGACACGTCCTCTCTCGTCACATTTAATTAATGTAGAGTAAATGAATTAATGAAGAGTAATGCAATCACTCACACATGTCACACACAACACACACAACTCACACACAACTCACACAACACACCTATAGTCCGTATATTTCCTAAATTTGGTCCTGATATGACCTTAAATATTGTCAGGACGTAAACCTCCAACAACCGACTAATCTAAATTTGCCCTTGTAAAGTGAAGCCACAGGTAGCACCCGGCTTGGCCAGGCAGGGTAGTTCTGGGGATCTATGCCAGGGGGTGCCAACATTCAACTTCCTGTCGCCAGAACCTCATGTGCCACTCCACCTCTCCTCCCTAGTTGAGTTGTGCGACAGAAAAACACGCCACCAAAATAAGGCTCCACCAGGAGCACCTACCCAAGTGTAAAATAATCTGTGGCTGTGTAGGCAGGCTATGGTGAAATCAATACAGACAAAGAGAAAGGAAGAGTATAAAGTGTAAAGAAGGAGAGAGAGTCAAGCCCTCTGGTTTATTATTTATATGGTTACATGGGTTCATTGTAGAGTATCACCCCACCCCTTTTCCCCCCAATGGGAAACAAGCATTCTTGGCCCTACCAATAGGAATCCAGCATTCCTGGTCCCCATGGCTACCAGTGGTCTGCCCACCACCACCAAGCTGTATGGCCCACATGGCCACCACCAACCTTGACCCTGAGTGTGGTGATCCTACCCAGCAGAGGGGGGGGGGGGGGTAGGCCCTGAGTGCCCTCACACCCAGCCCTGCCAGCACCACTATGTCTATTTACATCCCACTCAGGCACCACCAGCACTTACATATATATACATACATACGCTTGGTCACGTACACCTGATCAGTAATAGAATATTTGCATTCCCCCGATGCATTAAATCGGAATATTTTACACCAGTGTTACAGTCTTTGCAACCTTCGGTAGTTGGCCAGGAAGGAACCGCTTGGTTTAATTCTATATAAGAATAAACCAAAAAGATGGGAGTGAAAACCAACGACATGACTATCAGAGCTTGGCCGGGGACGCACATGGTGTCTAGGAGTGTGTGACAACCAACCAGTGGTCTACAACTGGTTCATCAAAGGCTGTGGTATTCGCTGACCTGTCTGTGGGTAAGTGCATACAAAAGACCCTTTGCTGCTTATCGGCAAGAGGAGTGTATGTGGCGGCAGCAGGTTTCCTCCAATGAATTATGTCAGAATGACCATATATTTTACGTCAAATAGCCCATAACAAAAATCAAGCTGCTCTAGAGGCATCTTTAAATAAACCAAGCTTCACTTTTTAGGAAGGTGTGACTATTTAAAACCTACACCCACACCACACCCACACGCACACGGTCTGCCGGGTACTGACCGGATACCCGTCAATAGATGACAACACCACGAGTGCCTGCCTCACGTTGTAAGTAGCTATTTACGGACATGGTCCAACAGGTTGACCCCGATTCAGTATTTTAAAATGCCACGTGAGTAACCACCACCATCACCACCACCACTAGATAAAAGATTCACCCCATACTTGTAGTACACGGGTGAAGGACAACGTAGTGTAAATACGGGTGAAAATAGTTTTAGTATGGAACATGAACTAGAAACTAGCTACTCATATAGGCACAGAGTTGGTGAAATGGGCGAGAATGCAAAAAGACAAGATGGCAGCCAGAGAACGCCATCAATTTCACTTTTAAATTGCATTAAAGTATATGTTTTATTATATTTTCCAACTCAAAAGTAGTGGGTAAACATGAAGACATATACAAAGAATAAATGTTGCTTCTTAGATTGAGAAATTAGGCTCTCATAAAGACTCATTTCATTAGCCCAATTTTTCAACCGTTTTTATATAAGGCTGATCTTCACCCATGTACTACAAGTACCGGGTGAATCTTTTATCTACACCACCACCAGCACCACCTCCATCACACCCACCACATACCACCATCTCCGGCGGCATTATTAGTACTACGGCATTATCAGGAATTGGGATTTACTGTCTCTGCACAGTAAATCCCAATTCAGCAGAGATCTTCAATCCCCTATTGAACACTCGCCCCAAACCCCCCATCCCAAACCCCTAAAACAACAACGACAACGCTTTGACAAACTAAGATCAACAAATCCAATGCAATGACAACAAAAGCATGTCGCACTTTCTTACTGCAGTTCTAGAAAACGAAACCACTGTTACACACCCAAATCCACTCCCATACCCACATGACGCACTCGCGAGTTTCTGTGCCTGAACAACCACACTCACCTCGTAATTAACCGAACATTTGACGTCATACGTAAATTGCATATTCCGATGAAAACATCAAATTTTCCAAACTGAAGCATTCAATCCAGATTTGATTCTAGATATTTATGTTAGATATTGGCACACCTGTTAACCAGAAGGGATGGCCGAATAAGTTAGAGCGTCCGTCCCCCGTGTTGGTAGACCGTGGGTTCGAACCCTGGTTGAGTCAAACCAATGACTTAAAAATTGATATTTGTCGCTTCCTAGCCAGGCGCTCGGCATTATTAGGATAGGGCAATGACTGGTTGGCTCAGTGTCAGGATAATGTGACTGAGTGGGATATCAGGTCATGATGCTGGTGGCCTGGTCTCCCAGTGGTGCAGCACTATAAAGTCATCATCAGTTCCCACTGTCACAAGTCGGTACCGGTCCTGATATGACCTTAGATGTTGCTAGGATGTAAAACAACAATAAACAAACAAATAACATTTGTTGAGGCATGGACGTGTGTTATAAGTCAAATTAATACTGACCCACCCAAGGGGGGGGGGGGCTAATGACTAATACATGTATATATTATATACATAAACAATACCCATACATATAGAGGGAATACAAATTCACCAGAATCCAGAAACTGGAAACAGCTGTTTCTGCGGTATTGATATGAACTGGTCCGAGTGCTTTCTCCCATGATTTAATCAACTACCAGCTGTGTATAAGTACTACTGAAACACAGGAGAAGGAACTGGGGCCGTATGCAGGAAACGCTGTTACAGGCATTTGGTGCTAGCCATTAAACGTGTATAGCTATCACCGGCCGGGCGAAGTATGTCAAGTGGTATGCAGAGGCGCCTAAACGGTACGTGTTAGCTAAACGTGAATTTATTTATAGATTTGGGAAATCCCTCTGCGTCTGTACCCATATATTAGGCTTAAATATATTAAATGCTATCATATTTAACAGAATTAGATACGCAATAAGTGACATTTGATGAAATTAACCCTAAATTCGAAGCAATATTAACGCTGCTGCCGTAACGGCGGCGATATTAATAGTTATATTTTCGAATCGACGAACGTAAAGTAAACAAATCGCCGCAGCCGCCGTTTTCCATAGCAGGTATAGCGAGTGCATTAGGCCCAAATCTATTCAATGCTGTCATATTTAACAGAATTAGATACGCAATAAGTGACATTTGATGAAATTAACCCTAAATTCGAATTCGAAGCAATATTAATGCTGCCGCCGTAACGGCGGCGATATTAATAGTTAAATTTTTGAATCGACAAAGGTACAGTCAACAAACCGCCGCCGCCGCCAGTATGGAAAGCGATGTCAATGCGGCGGCGGCGATTTGTTTACTTTATGTTCGTCGATTCGAAAATATAACTATTAATATCGCCTCCAATGCGGCGGTAGCCTTAATAAGGCTTCGAATTTAGGGTTAAATTGATCAAATTTCACTTATTGCGTATGTAATTCTGTTAAATATGACAGCATTGAATAGATTTGGGCACAACCTTACGCTAACACCGCCCTTAAACGTCCTATGAAACTGGGTTAGTTTCGTGGACCTTAAACACGCGGTGTTAGCGTAACACCGCCTCCTGCATACCAACTTTTCGGCGCTAAACCAGAAATCCTGTGTAAACGCGTTTTGGCTCGCTAACACTGACTCCTGCATATGGCCCCTGGGACCACTTCATCCAATGTCTTAAAGTTGCGTAGACCGATGGTTTCAAGTTTCAGACATTTTCTGAGATAAATACATTTGGTTGATCATTATAATGTACCTTACTTTAGCTTGAAGTAACTTTTATTTTAAGTGGCTAACTTTTGAAATATTTGAAGTGCAACCATGCAACATTAATTTTGGCAAGCTTGACAAAACTCTGACACCATAGCATTCTGCAGTAACATGATCTATTCAATTGCTTCACTATTCCTTTCTGTGTGGTGACACATGCTTAATAAGTGCATCAGTATCTAAGCTAGATATGTAGAATCAAATTTAGATCATCGTTTTGGTTTTGAAAATTTGATGATTTCATCGGACTATGCTGTTTAAGCATTGGTTATTCATATTAAAACCTGTTACTACTGAAGCCTATGGTGTCACAGCAGCACTAACATAGATTACACTCACATAATGTCTATTGTCATGTAGTAACTGTGCTCCTGCACCCTGTTGACAGATACACAGACAGATAAACAGTCGGTGCTGTTGGAAAAAGGTTGGGGAAACACCTGAAATAAGAGTCTGTTGGTACAATCGGCTCCGTTGAAGTAATCCAGTGTGGGTTAAATCCAAGCATCAGTTCCGTTGGTGTAATATAGTATGGCATAACTCCAAGCATATATCCAGTTTATTTGCAGTGGGGGTGCTGTGAGAGTGTAGAGGCCCAGTGGATGGCGTAAGACCCCCCCCCCCCACCTCACCCACTCAGACATTACTGGTGGGATGGGTGCATGAGGGGGGGTGGCCGGGCGCGAGAGTGTGTGAGTGTGTAGGTGTCCGGCAAGGGGGGAGCTGGTAGCACAGCATGTCTCGTAGCCCGTCCAGCCCTGCGGTGAGCCGTTTTGGTATGTTTATGTGTTCATGTGTATGAATGTGTACATACGTGAGTGGGCAAGTATATATATATATATATATATATATATATATATATATATATATATATATATGCATGAGTGTGAATGCTATGCATAAATAAATGTGTATATTTGTATATATATATTCACAAATGCATGCACATGGGGGCATATGGTGGGTACCTATTGTGTGTGTATGTACGTGTGACTCAGGGGGTGGTCTTCACAGGTGTTCCCTGTCCACAATGTCAGTGTCAAGTCTAAGTCTGGGGCTCTGTCTCTTAGTGCTTCGACCCTCCACACACACACACCCTCCTGCCAGGGTGGCTGTTGGGTCGTTGAGGGCATGCAGGCTTAGAAGTTAGATGTAAACACAAGCTAAGAGCGAAAATAAATAATACATATATATACACATATATATGCATAAATATGGATGTGTGTATGTATGTATGCATGCATGTATGCATGTATGTCCAAACAAAAATTTAATTAAATAAAATACCACTTCCTACATGTGTTTTCTTTACCCTCATAATGTAGTAACTTTGGTCATCCACATGATGTCCTAATTAGTAACCATGGTAACTCCCATCCTTGTTTGCAAGCAAATTTAAAAGCTTTCATTGGGTCGATTAAAAAGATCTTAATGCACGATTGAAGAGGAAGCTCTGAAGAATTTAATTGAAGCTAAGATCAATTTTCTCTGAAAGGATTAAAAAGCAGAGATAATAGTGAAAATTGGGATATTCTGAGTGTCAGTGCCAGTGGTAGCCATACCGGATCACAGCCTCAAAAACTATTTTCGAAAAATAAATTTAAGAACTTCCAATTGGCTGATAATTTCTTTCAAAGCACCAAAGAGCACAAATTATGAGATAGTTAGGGTGGTCTTAGTGACAGTGGCACTTGTTTTACCATTCGCGCGTTGTGAGCGTAAAAAGTGGCTGGATGTCCGACGTCGAGAATCCCTTAATTATGGTAACTGCTGCCTCATGACATTGCAACGAATGAATGTGTGCCGGCTGTGTGTCGGTACCTCCCTGACTGAACCCCTGGTCAAGCCTCTCGCACCCCAGCACATGCCCCCACCTCATCACCCCCCCCCTCCCTCCATACACACACACACGGTGGACAGTGTGAGGTGCACTACTGAACAACAGAGCCCACCTGCTTGCAAACAGGGGTGGGTGGGGGTTACCATGGTTACTAATTAGGACAGGGTGTGGGTGACCAAAGGTGCGGTGGGGGATAGATGGGAGGGGGATAGAGGGGGGTATTTCTTCCACAGCCTGCAAAACTGTGTGATGGGGGTGTGGGGTGTGAGGAGGGGTATGTGTGTAGGGGGGGGGGGGGCGAGATGTTGGTGTCAGTGTCAGTGTGTGGGGATTGAGAGGCAGGGGGTGTGGGGGTGAAGGGTGGAGCAGGAGACCACTGGAGGAAGTACCAAGGTCGGCTTCAGGCTGCTTTTGATAACACACACCCCCCTCCCCACCCACACACATTGCTCCTACTGATTGTGTGTCAGGAGATGTCCATCACAGGTGTTCCCAGTGCTTTGACCCTCCACACACACACACTCCAACCAGGGTGGGTGTGGGGTAGCTGCAGGCTTGCCGGCTAAGATGTAAACACAAGCTTCGCGCCAAAATACATACATACACATTTATACATAAAAATAGGTGTGTGTATGCATGAATGTATAATATGTATGTATGCATGCACCCAACTGCGAACCCAACTGCCAGGTTCACGACACATTTGTGTCTGTATTTATTGCATTACTGACACTGAACTGGTTCGCGTGCCGTGTGAGTCGTCTGCATTAGTACCGTTCGGTCAAGTAAACTGCGATATTGAAGTGAGTAGAATTTGTCACAAATCATAGTAATTTCATGCTGGAATAATATTTCACCGCCCCCTCCCTTGATGACCCCCTGGGTGTGGTAACAGGTTCTTTTTTGTTTATTGGTGTTTTACGTCCCAGAAACATCTACGGTCATATCAAGATGGGTACCGAATTGTGACTCTGCACTCATGGCGAATTTATAGGGCCTCCCCAACTGGGAGATCAGACCACCAGCGCCAATGACCCAATATCCCACTTAAGGGTGCATTCCTTACACGCGGCATGCGGCATGCAACTGCAACAAAAAATCAAAACGCCTTGAAGCCTATGGGCTACATTCCTTACACACGGTATGCGAATGTGAATGCGAATGCGGCAACTCGATCGGTCCCTGTAGCGATCGGTGCGGCATGCAGCACGCGGTGTGCAAATAGAAAACCATCAGTCACATTTGTCCATTGGTTTAAGGCAGGAGGAGGCGACTGATAATTACGGACACAAGGGTGCTGATGGGAGGTGGTCACCCGGGAGATGGACGTTTGTGGGATTTGTGATAGGTAAACACTATGTACACTACATACACTACATACATTACGTACACTACATACACTATATACACTACATGCAATTCACATACTACACACACTACACACTACACACACTACGCACAATACATACACTACACACAATACATACACTACACACACTGCACACACTATATGCACTACACACACTACATACAATACATACACTATACACACTACACACACTACATACACTACACACACTATATACACTACACACACTACATACAATACATACACTACACACACTGCAGGGGCTTTTATATACCTCGCTGCATGCCGCATGCCACATGCCGTGTGTAAGGAATCATGCCATTCGCATACCGCATGCCGCATGCCGCATACTGCATACCGTGTGTAAGGAATGCGCGCTTAAGTCACATTATCCTGATACTGAACTAACCATTCCTTGCCCCATTTTTAGCAATGAGCACCAGGCTATGTAGCGAGCGACAGGTAGCAATTTTGTACGTCATTGGTTTGACTCGGCCGGGCATCGAACTTTCCTGTGCTCTATGTGATTCAGCCTCCGGTCGTGGTAGCAGGTGTAACTGTAAGCGCTCTTATCAGCAATCACGGATGCTTAGTGTTCTGCTGCCGGCCCCGTTCTGATATGCCCTTAGATGTTTCCAGGACGTAAAACTCCAACAACCAATCTGCTGCCGGAAGTGATAACAACCGTGAACCACAGGAGGTGTATTCCCAACATGACACGTCATCCACAGGACAAGCCTGTACTACCAGTAGAAGCCACACAAACGCTAGATTGGTCTTATCAGTTCCATCGGCACGCGCTAGGTCGCGCAGGTCAGAGGCAGGAAGATGGGTGGCGTGGCGACCCCTATCGTACAAATCAAGTAGCATTTTCGGGTATCAAAGTAGGACAGATGCAGCAGGCTATCTGTGCTTCTTTTTAAGTGTTCAGCGTGTACACGCTGACGGTGAAACTAGTTCCATTGGAATATGCACTAGAGACTCAAACCCCATATTATTAGGGCAATGAGCGTTCATTATCTTATCTTAACTGTCAAACGGTATCCATTTTAATCAGCAGAAACCTAAAATTACGTGTATCTGAACAAATAACCTGAATGCCCCAAAAAGGTGATATCGGACTGGCCAGTCAGTAAATATCAGTTTTATCAGCGGGAAATTCACACCACCATGGGTAATGTCGTCTCAACACCTACTGCTACATATTCCGCAGTCCCAAGGATGACGCCAGGAACTGTGATATTCTGCAGATACATTATAGTATTTATACAGTAAGTAGCCTGGAGGAGAGGGGTGCGTGCATACAGGGATGGGGATCATATCCGCTATCCATATTTGCATAATCCATTATACAGCACATATACTCTTTTAAAAAGACATACTTACCAGCTACAGCAAGCCTAGTGATGGTTTTGCAGATACAATGTGTTAGCGAATGGTGGGCTGCCACGTTGCAGGAGGCAGTGCTCAGACTCACATATCCATTTCCGGTAACACCTTCGGGTGCATGCAATCAGGACTTCCGGTCTGACATCCAGGCTTCTACACACAGCCAGAGGCAACCTTCTGCAAGCGTTTAAATAATACTCCTGTCACACTACGACGTAATGCGCTAACGTGAGCCGAAATAGATGAATTTTGGTCATTACGTTGAGGTACGTCGGGTTACGTTACTCGTACGTTAGCCCTACATCAAGTTACATCGAATTACGTCGAGTTACTTTGAGTTACGTTGTGTTTCGTTGACACTCATCAAGGTTTGGGACATACCCAAAACTTTTGACGTAGGTCGACGTAAGACAATGTGGGGCTTATACTTTAGCATACACTATGTATACGTTAGACATACGGCGAGTACGCTAGACATATGTTACACATATGTTATACATACGTTGAAGTACATTGAACTATGTCAGGCCTAAGTCAAGCCAGCAGAAACGTACAGTCCGTGTATTGACAACATATTGAAAATGTACGTCTAACGTATCTCTAACGTACTTTGGTGTTTCTCCACCTTGTCTTGATGTTTTTAACATATAAGGAGTACTTCTGGCGATCGAATAACTTATATAACGTTCACCGGCATTCTGCGAGCATTCCCTGAGCATTTTAAAAATGTTTTCATGCGTTGACATGTGTTACCACTATGCTGGATCGACTTTTCGCCTACGTCCACTACATTGCCCACTCGCTGGCCTGTTACGTTGTAGTGTGACAGGGGTATAAATAAGCAAGGGGCATCTGCTGACTGGGCGCAGTGGCCGAATCGGTAGAGCACGACCCTCGCGTGCGGGAGATCGGGAGTTCTGTTCCCGATCGAGTCAAATCGATGACTTAAACAAATTATACTTGTTGCTTCCTAGCCTGGCGCTTGGCATTAATAGGATAGGGCAAGGACTGGTCAGCTCAGTGTCGGGATAACGTGAATGAATGTCTGTGTGCAGTGTGGTTTGCGTGTGTTGTCTGTTGGGAAGAGGTATATGTGTGTGCTGCTGTGTGGTGGTTATGTGTGTTTATTTGTGTCTGCTGTGTTGTGGGTAGATGTGCTTTTGTTATATCTGTACTGTGTGGTGGATATGTGTGTCTGTTCTGTTTGGTTGTGTGTTAGAGTTTTACGTCCATCCAATAGGTATGGTCACATCAGGACAGATACCGACTTGTGGCAGTGTGCACTCATGGTAACTTTATAGTGCTGCCCCACTGGGAGACCAGGCCACTGGCACCATGATCCAATATCCCACTCAGTCACATTATCCTGACACTGAGCTAACCAGTCCTTACCCTATCCTATTTAAGCAGAGCGCCAGGCTAGGAAGCGACAAGTATCAATTTGATAAGTCATTAGTTTTACTCGACCAGGAACCAAATTCCTGATCTCCCGCACACGAGGCCCATGCTCTACCAATTCGGCCACAACGCGCCCACAGCGGCCATCCAGAGGCGGTGTTGGTGTGGGTGTGGGTGTGTGGGTCTGGGTGTGGGTGAGGTTGTGGGTGTGGGTGTTGGTGTGGGTGTGCATGGGGATGGTGGCCAACATGGGATGGGGTGACGCGTCAGTCAATGTTGGAAGGGGCCAGAGGTGGTGACTTTGATAAGGAGAGTATGTATGAAGATTCAACATACGTGAGAGAAACTAGCGACGGGCCAATATGGGATGGGACGCCCCATCAGTCAATATTGAATAGTGTGCCCACTGACTGCAGCATAGACAGGAAGTGTGCTGGGACGGATACACAGCCACACATATCATCGAATACGGGTGAGGACGAGAGTATGTGTACGTCAATGGAGGAAGGCGCTGGGAGGAGCAGCCGTGGTTCACATGACAAGGATGCGAGATTAGAGGATGACATCCACCGCAGACTACTAGCGGAGTTGGAGCGGGGTTGGAGAGCAGGGTCCTCATGAGGGTAGAGAGTCCACCAACTTGCGTACATGGGATCTTTGTCACACCATTGTTTAATGGAAAATGCTTATTAGCATGCCTTTCTTATTTAAACATATATATATTATGTATATATAAATAGTATGTATATATAATGGATAATACATAATATATATATAGTATGTATATATAATGGATAATACATTATATATATAGTATGTATATATAATAGATAATATATAATATGTATATGTATATTATGTATATATAATGGATAATACACTATATATATTATGTATATATAATGGATAATACATAATATATATATTATGTGTATATAATGGACAATACATTATCTATATATATTATGTATATATAATGGATAATACATTATATATATATATGTATGGGGGGGAAAATGTATACATGAAAACAAAATATATGTAAATGAAAACAAATGGACCACCTTGCCCAGATCCAGAGCGGGAAGCAAACCCACATCTCTGCCATTCTTGTCCGAGCATGGTGCCGATCGGACCACTTCGGCTCGCAGATGCACCTGGCCTTCCTCGTGCAACCATCATTTTACTCGGTAGGATGAGTGCAGCTCACTACGACAAGCAACCATCGCCAGTCCCCTGAGAACTATGAGTGGTGCAAGCCAATCAGAAACCGACTATCACAATTACCACCAGAGCCATCATGACCCTGGAGTTACCCTGGAGTTACAGGGAGGAGGGGAAACTATCAGAATGAATCGTGGGGCAATTATGAGCTATGTAGCAGATTTAACGAGGCTGCACCTAATTAGGGCTCCAGACGGTATGGACGAATTGAGCGTCCGTTGTCCCGCGTTGGTAGATCGTGGGATTCGAACCCGCAGGTTCGAATCCTGGTCGAGTCAAACCAATTGCTTAAAAATGTATAGTTGTTGCTTCCTAGCTTAGCGTTCGGCATTATTGGGATAGGGCAAGGACTGGTTGGCTCAATGTTAGGATAATGTGACTGAGTGGGATATCAGGTCATGGTGCTGGTGGCCTGGTCTAGCACTGGGGCAGCACTATAAAGTCACCATGAGTGTTCACTGTAACAAGTCGGTTCCCCTCCTAATATGACCATAGATGTTGCCAGGATCTAAAACTCCAACAATAACCCCTAATTAGGGAAGACTTGCACAGGTCAGTGCAGACTGGAGATCCTTGCCTGCTGTATTTGGGTTTCTGCAGTCAGTTTAATTAGTTATTATTTCCACAGAAATCACTTGATATCATCATGGTGACCCGACACCCCGAGTCGATAAGAGCACTTGCTTCCTTCCCATGTGGGAGGTAAGGGGTTCAAGTTTAAACCCCGACCGAGTCAAACCAATGACTCACACAATTGATACTTGTTACTGCTAGCTGGCATCCGGCATTAATAGGATAGGACATAGACTGTTTCGCTCAGTAGCAGGATAATGTGACTCAGTGGGATATTGGCTAATGATGCCAGCAGCCCAATCTTCTAGTGAGGCAGCATTATAAAGTCGCCATGAGTGCGTCACAAGTTCGTACCCATTCTGATATGACCTAAGATGTTGTTAAGATGTAAAACCTCAACAAATAAACAAAACATTATATCATGGCATATAGAGCTTCATCAAGGGTCTGGGTAGGTTTTCAGAAACAATTTCAATTGAATTAAATTAATTTCACAAATTAAAAATAAAAGAGGATGGACTGGGAAATAAGCATGTATAAGTGGTTTACTGGGTTCTTGTCACTTCAACTTTGTTTGCAGCGAGTGTCACACAAGTCGACACTTCCATATGTGAATTAAAATGAGATTAGGAAACTTTGGTGATGGAGGGGCGTCGAAGGGATGAATGAGGCTGGTAAGAGTTGCTAGCAGTGAACCTTGGTTGAGTCACATTATCCTGATACTGAGCTAATCAGTCCTTTCCCTATCCCAGTGATGGCGGGCATCAGGCGAGTATCAATTTTGTAAGTAATTAATTTGACTCCAAACCTTCTACATGAGAAGACAGTGAGTGTTCTTACCGATTCGGCCACCTCGTCTGGTACAAAGCCACAATCAGTATCATTTCCATGCCTCTTCAAATGTCCTCAAATCCAGTACCCGGTTAGTAATCGCATTTGGATAGAAAAATCCAGCCATCCTGACACAGGAGGTAGACATGTTTCTTGATTTCACTTTTATCATTTTTAGTTATTCAACAACAATAAGAAGTGACACCACACCAGGTGCGATCTGATGCTGGGTAGAATCTAGATAAAGGATTCACCCGGTACTCACAGTACACGGGTGAACGACAACGTAGTGTAAATACGGGTGAAAATATTATCGAACAGGAAGTACAATGCCTGGCTCCAGTGTCAAATGGTTACTTATATCGGCACAGAGTTGGTGAAATGGAAGAGAATGCAAAAAGACAAGATGGTAGCCATAGAACGCCGTCGATTTCACTTTTAAATCTTATTAAACCAGATGTTTTATTATACTTTTCAACTCAAAGGTAGCGGGGAAATATGAAGACATATACAAAGAATAAATGTTGCTTCTTAGATTGTGAAATTAGGCTGTCATAAAGACTCATTTCATTAGCCCAATTTTTCGACCGTTTTTATATAAGGCTGGTCTTCACCCGTGTACTGCTAGTACCGGGTGAATCTTTTATCTAGGTAGAATCATACCGGATTAGCATCGTCTAGGGGGTTAATTACTGCTGCAGAATCGTATAGCCCTTTTACCTTTCAGTTACTTGCAAATTGAATTGTGTATCGAGACACACCAGCCCACCAGCTCACAGGTAAAGTACTCCCTCACTGTGAGGTAATTAGGGCTACTTGAAGGACTATGGGGATAACAGTCTACTCATGTTGGTTGGTTGTTGGAGTTTTACTTCTTGGCAACATCTAAGGTCATATCAGGACGGGTACCGACTTGTAACAGTGCGCACTCATGGCGACTTTATAGTGCTGCTCCAGTGGGAAATCAGGCTGATGGCTCCATAACCGGATATCCCACTCAGTCTTTTTAGGGCAGTTTTTGATAGGAATTCAAGACTATTTTTATTTGGATTTCAGGAAAAAAAACTAAAGAAAACAATGGTGAACGGCGATTTCAGACTAATTGAGATCAGTGGGGATATTTTAATAGAATGCAAGGCTTTTCAAGACTAATTACCCAAAATAGGTTAAATTCAAGGCTTTTCAAGGCCTCGAAATGGGGCAAATGAAGTTCAAGACTTTTCAGGCCCTGTATGGACTTGTAATTTGTATAGCTTGAAAAAAAACTATTCTCTAGGGGTTATGTAGGGGCCAACCATGGTATGTGTTAGAGTCACACACGAATATGCTTCTGGCAGAAATGAGCAAACTGTCTACAATTTCCTTGATAATGTAGCAGGCTGCGCCGACTTTTCCCGGCAAGAAGTCTCCTCCACAGGTGGGCGTGGATTTGTTGAATGCACCAGGGAGCAACATAAGCCATGTTCACACGGGCAATGTAAATCGATTCGTAGAAATCGACTTGCCTAGTTCGGCTTACATTTCTCGTGTGAACGGGCGGGTGAGTCGAATTAGGGCTTAATCGATTCCTGTGATCTGGATACTGTAAACCACCTGTCGAGGTAGTTTACGTGAGTCGATTTCTGTGAATCGATTTATTTTGCCCGTGTGAACGCACTGAGGCGGATTAAGGACGTCACACGCATGCGCAGTCGAGAGCTTACTTTGTTGACTTTCCGGTCGATCAAAAGCGCATATTATATAATTTGGTCTATGAACCGGATAGAGGTGCACAGATGTTTTTTTCATCATTTATTTATAGGTTTTCACTGCCCAGCAGAAGTTTTTACGGTTCCAAAACAATATGATTCAGTCTATACATATCTAGGTCGAACCCACACTCTCTCGTGCCGACGTTGACTAACCGAAACTGGCGCTGGTTAGTATCGACTTGCTCATGCGCTGATATCGATTTCCGGCCCAAGTACTGCCCGTGTGAACGGGCGGCTAAATCGATTCATATGATTCGCCTTGGCTGAATCGCTTTAATCCACTAGTAAGGACAGCTGCACTGGAATGGCAGAAATGTGGGTTCGAGCTCTAATAATATAGGTGTACTCTCCCATATATTTGGTCAGAGCGGGATGTAGCTAAGCCAGTAAAGTGTCCACCTGTGAAGGTGTGGCTCATCTGATCGATCCTGCTCAGTGGACCCATTTGCAGTTTGGGCTATTTTCCGTTCAAACCAGTGGTCCACAACTGGTTCATCAAAGGCTGTGGTATGTGCTGTCCTGTTTGTGGGAAAGTGCATATAAAAGACCGCTTGCTGCTTATCAGAAAGAGTAGCCTATGTGACAGGAGTGGGTTTCCTTAAAAGAAATATGTCAGAATGACCATATGTTCGATGTCCAATAGCCAATGATAAAAATTGATGTGCTCTAGAGGCATCGTTAAATAAAACAAACATTTTTTCTCCCATATAGTAGCAACCTCCCGTCTCCCTACCAGCACCACCCACGACAACATCAATTGGGTGGAAGTAGTACGCATTGTGTGGTGTTGCTAGTTTTGCTGTGCGTGGCTGGTGATTTGCTGATAGTAGCTGCCTAATGGCTGCATATAACTGTTTGCCGGAGTGTGTGTCCAAATGGGGCTGTCCTGCCTGAGGAGGTTTAGCACTGAGCTTCTCCTCAGCATAACGAGGTCAATGCACTCCGGTACCAGCTGCTCACAATGAGCAGGTGCATACCAAGGCAGGGATCGCCAAGTGTCGCAGAAGCCTATACTGTATACATATGAAGAGTTCACGCGCAAAACCCTGTAAATGCCAATCCAACAGTTTAAGTAAAATAAGAGTTGTACCTAATGATAACTTTAATTCTCACTAATTCCATGTTTCTTGTGATGACATGATTATGGAGCAATGCATATAACAAAATAGGAATGTTAAAAAAAGGAAATTTTGAAGGTTTGATTCCAAAGTTTATCTTTATTTTTTAAATAGTGTTTACAGGGTTTTGCACCTGAACTCCTATATATATATATGTGTAAGAATAGCACTAGAGGCAGAGTGGTGGGTACAATATTTATTAGGAATAACATCAAATGCACCTGGCTAGGCTCAGATGCCATAGTCGCAGACACACCCAGACAGAAAATGCCATAGTCGCAGACACATCCCAACAGAGAAGGAAGTTACTAGATAGCATCAAAGATATGTGCGCAGCACAACCGCCGGGAGCTGTCAGCCTGACTAATGCGGTCCCTACTGGCCCGATCGTGCACCCGGCGGCGGGACGGTGAACTAAGCTAGTTCCGACCCACGCCGCCGGGGGAGGCACCGTGCGTATTTGCTTACATCTGTATATACGTTCTATATACGTAGGTATATATATGAGACAGCCTCTCGAAAATGGGCCAATTGGTGGTTTATTTAAGATGTCGGCGTCGCAATTCTTAAAGTGTACTGCATTTCTTTGTTATATATTAAATTATCCTAGAAACAAATAAGGTTGTTGTATTTTCTCTAACTTTACATTCAGGATAAATTTAAAGACATTGCAACACCTCTGTCAATGCTAAACTATAAGTATGCTGATCGACGACGACATCCAATGATTGACGCTGACAACTTTAACAGATGTCGGAATCGCAATTCTTAAAGTGTTGTGCATTTCTTTGTTTTATATTAAATTATCCTAGAAACAAATAAGGTTGTTGTGTTTTCTCTACCTTTACATTCAGGATAAATTTAAGGACTTTCCAATACCTCTGTCAATGCTAAACTATAATTATACTGTTCGACGCTGACATCCAATGATCGACGCTGACAACTTCCCCCAATTGGCCTCTTTTCGTGATCCTGACTCATATATATATATATATGGGTCACTTTCCTGAAAACTGGCCAGAAGTGTCACATGGAGAGTTCAAATCTAATATTTCAATCTTTAACATTCTGTAGTTGCAAATGAAAGCTGGACATCTCCCTTTTACATTTATGAGATAAAAAATATGGCACTAACACATGGGTTGCTCAGACATAGCACATGTTTAGGACACCACACAGTCCGCTTTATAAAAATGTAAGCAGAATTAATTAATTTCATACTGAGAAGCATATTAATTATGGCATAATATACAGAAATATGGAGTAAAAGAAATTCCCAGCCATGCTTTGTTCACTGACTAATTAGTGTACAATATTTGTGTGGCATCTAGATACCACTGGTTACATCTGTGACGGAAAGCTATAATGTTATTTCTGAAGACATCAAATAATTTCTTTTAAGTTTAAGCATGCATACATGTTAATAAATACTTCCTTTTGATTTGGGAAATGTTTTTTTTGATATATCAATGCAATACAAGATGCTAATAAGGATCCAACCATGACCCATATGTCATGTTACAAATGGCTGACTGTAAAATGTTTTTTTTTGGTACAAAAACACTTCATAACTAAAAAGACCAAAGTTGCACTCAGTTTATTTTTTGTCCCTTATTTCTTACATCAAGTCTGAACATGAATATGAAAAGTATAAGGACAAAAATAAGTGGGACGTTTTTTTATTGATGTTTTAAAATCCCATCCCAAGCTGACAAGTTTTCAGGAGAGTGACCCATATATAGCTTGGATATATCTCTATATCCTGGTGTAGGGACGGGCCCCCCCCCTCCCCGTACCTTGGGTTATGATGGTTATTATTTATCTATGACGGTTATTGTTCATTGATGGCCTTGTGGCACCAGTCTGGTGCTGTCACGCCAGGCGATAGCTGGGCGTGCCTCTCGAGATGGTCACTGCCTGCCCGACACAGATGAGAGCACACACACTCTTAGGAGTTCCTGAATTACATATATATTACAGTCACTCAGCCCTAATGATTCATCTCAGATATTAATTGATGTTGTGCCGGGATTGTCAGGATTCATCTTCCTGATAAGGAAGGTCCCAGATAAACTCACAGGTTTAGACTACTCCCATGTCTTCCCAAAACCTATCACAGAACATAGCCCCATTCAGGAATGGCTTAGATATGCTGAACAGGCTAGAGTGCAGGTGAACTAGCACTATGTGATAACCTTCAATCTGAGAGTGTGTATCAAGGCATATCCCTTGGTCTGGAATCATCCTGAAAGACAGCAGACACACATTATTGTGCTTGGTTCTTTCCATCTAGTCTGTGCATATCTGAAAATGGTCGGCAAAAAGATGGCATGTTGGTGGTTGTCTGACATTCTTCTAGAAGCTGGCTTGATCACATCAGGATATCTTAATGGAGTTATCACAGGCAAGCATTATGAAAGGGCAATGCACTGCCACAAGGTGTTCCTTGAAGCATTGGAGCAGCTATTGTTTAAGAGGTTTCTGACCAGTAGAGGCAATCATGAGCTACTTACCTCACTTCCTGATGAGACAAGGGATACACTGAGGCATCTCTTCCGATCTCCTGATATTGAGTCAGTGCAACAGGCAATCAACAATGGTGATCTCATGAAAAGAGTTGTCAGTATGAAGAATTCTGCATGCAAGCTGGAGGTGGTTCAATCGGCAAAACAGCACAGCTCTAGATCTCCTACATGAACCACATATGGTTGGTATTGGCTTTGTTGGAAGCTGTGAAGGATAACAACTTTCATCTGTATGTCTATACTCTCAACATGATGCCTGATCTAAGTTATTCTTCAGTTATGGAATACAAAACTATGCTAGATATCTAACTTGCTTCTCTGTATTCCTTGTAAACCTCAAAATCTCCCATTTAGTTGCAAGTGGGATTCTAAAATTAGGAGCATTCAGTGTTGCAGTCATTCGTCCCAGGTAACCGTACTGATTTTGACAAGACGTCGGAGGAGATGTTCATGTGTTGTGCAAATTTGTGTGGTTCTTCAGATTCTGGAGGTACTGGCCTGTTAACAAACTTCAATGCAAACCAAAGATGGGTTTGCTCCACACATTCGTGGTCACAGTATGTAAATGTGACAATGCAGATGATAGGCTTAGTTCCCAACAGCACAAATAATAAGCATTGGGATGTCAGATCAGCTGAGGTCAATAAGAGCGAGAGAAGAGTGAAGAAAGCCAAAGATGTACATAGGTTCATGAATCCATTCAATGATGAGAGTAATTACCTCATCATATTTTCTTTAGGAGGCCCTTTGACTGATGAAATTACCAGGGATGTTCGAAATTAGAAAACACTGGTTATGCAGCTAAAAAAGACTTCATCAATAGCCGTCTTAAAACTGGAAAAGACTTATTCCAGCACATAAAGACATTGAAACTTAAACCACTGGATAACCTGAACAAAGTAAGAGAGGTCACCACCAGCAGTAGCAAGGGAATACAATACAGCCAACAGATTAACATTGTGTTCCAACTATTTGTCAAGTGTCAAAGAGATGAGAATATCCACATAGGTCTGGAAGAGCTACTGGTGTATCCTATGATACCAGTTCCCTACAGTTTGACCACAGCAGATGGCTTCTTTGTAAAGTCTGCCATGTCTAAAGCAACCAATTATGTGAGTAAGAATGTACCCAATGTTCAGCCTTGCCACCATTGAAGGAAACGCTGGTCATTTATGATGGTAATCCAACATGTAACATTCTACTGGCTGAAAAGGGTTCCTGGAACTTTCAAACTTATTTATTAGCATATTTTTGACATGATGTCAAATGATGATGTTATATTCAGCACAGAGTCATACCATTCAAACTCCATCAAATCTATTGAATGACATCAACAAGGATTAACGGAGAAACTGATTATCAGGAGAGAAAACACAAAAAGTCAAAGTGATTGGAAAATGTTTCTTGCCAATGATGACAAGAAGCGACGGTTCATCCAACTGTTAGTCAAAGAGTGGAGCGATGATTATGCCTCTAAGATCACAGGTCAACAGGCAACTGTGGTATGTGATGGGGAAGCTAGCCTGAATCTGAACATGGACATACAACTAAGAATACTGTGGTTGCTTCAGTCCAATCCTCACAGGAAGAGTCTAAAGTTGTACCTTTTACAAATGTTAACTTAGAATCTCTTCCACCCTGTAGGAAAAGTTTGGATCAGCATAACTGATGAGCAAACTCCCAAAGTTACCATTTGGAAAAGGGCACTGGAAGCTAACCCATATGTACCTGCTCCAGAAGGTCATTAATGGACGAAGGTTAATGATATGTTGGAACCACTATGGTAGGATTGAAGGATGCTACCTCAGGCACTTGTCGATGACACTACCGGTTCCCATACTGAAATGACCTTAGATGTTGCTAGGATGCAACACAACAACAAACAAACAAAACGGTGTGACACTACAGACCATCTTCAGGAAAGTGATGAGAGTGATGATGATGATGTCAAATCTTCTAGAGACGATACATTCACCCTTCGACATGGACTTATTGATGTAGACTTTGATAATGATAGGCATAGTAATGATCGATAAAATAATTGACTTGCTCAGTTTTGTAACTGAATAATATTTGCCATGTTCTTATGTTCTATTGAATGTAGAAATATCAGTATCCTAAAAAATATAATGCGTTCACCTTTGTACTGATATATTACTTTTATCATGACAATTTTGTAAATCACTAACTTTGAATTGCATTTGTATGGAAATTATTGCGAACTAGAGTGGGGTGTAGTTTAGTATATGGCCATGTGCTTATATTCTATCATATTAATATGGATTATATGCCAAACAAACAAGTAATAAACACCCTTTTGAATAATACTATATATAATGTGTTTGTGTTAAATGTGATCTACATTATGTCAATTGTCAGCGTAGCAAATCAAGTCTTGCACATCGCGATTAAACAGTATCCTAATATTAATGGCCATAACAGCTATTGCATCCCTATATTTTCAGTGTCAAATTCCTTTTCATATTCAGAATATTCTAAAGCTATAACAAAAAAACTTGGTTCATTAAGATGTGGGGAGTGGGGTGCACGTGGGTCATCCCTAGCCCATGGCTTAGTATAAGGGATGGTGCCTGCCGCTTTTAAATAGTATCCTCATATTAATGGCCATAACAGCCATTGCATCGCTATATTTTCACTGTTAAAATCCCTTTTCATATTCAGGACATCCTAAAGCTATAAAAAAACCTTGGTTCATTAAGAAGTTGGGCCGGGGGGGGGGGGTCGGGGGGGTCGGGGGTGCACGTGGATCATTCCTAGCCCATGGCCTACCTCTATGTGGCAACAAATGTTTCTGAATTGAAAAATGGCTGGAAGACCAGTGCTTCGCACTGACAAAAGACTTATTCAGCAGAATAAACATATTTACCACACAAAAAAAGACAAAAAAAAAGTGCAGCAAGGTAGCTATGTAGACTGAAATCTAGATTAATTGTTTTGGTTTTGAAAATTTGATGTTTTCATCGGACTGTGCAGCTTTAAGAAGTGCACCGATGTCTAAGTTTGACATACAGGATCAAATATAGCTGAGTTTCTTGTTTTTGAAAATTCGATTCTTGCATCGGACTAATGCAGCTTTAAGGAAACCTAAAAAAGCCATAATTCTGGGACAGGAGGACCAGGCCGCCTTAGCAATGCTGTGAAATGCATTATGCGCTAGACAAGAGAACACACTCACAATAAACCAAGGCAGCCAACATCCAAAAAGCACCGGCTTTGTTAGCTTTGTTTGGAATGTCGTGACAAAAAGACGCGCTCTCTTCAGCCTGAAAAAGCATGACTGTCGGGTAGTAGGAATCAAAGGGCTGGGTCCTCTTCTCATGATGGTGATACAGGGGTGCGGTGGAGGTGGGGAGGTAGTGCGCAACAGCAACATCCGGGGGGGGGCATACCAGGATTGATTGATTTATTGATTGTTTGATTGGTGGCTTCTTTACACCGTGTCGGCAGCATCGGTCCTATTCACGGCGATCCCATATCAGGACGGATAGTGACTGACTTGTGTCAGCGCACACTCATGGTGACGTCATAGTGTTTCCTCACTGGGATACCGTGCCGATGGGACCAATGACAATGATCTAAAATCTGAAGAAATGTAAAGTCAACACTACACCTTGGGAAACTGTAGCCAAAAACAGGAATTCATGGCATGCTTCTATTCATAAAGGTACAACAGCGCCAGGCTATTAGGTAGATAACGAGAGCTGTCAATTTTGTTAGGTTTTTGCCCAACGCCGAACCTCCACATGGCAAGCGTACTACCCACTCAGCAACACCGTCTGTGGTGGAGGGTTGAAGAGGATGATCAGGGGGTGAGGAGTGGAGCGAGGGGACGGTGAGAGTGTGAGAATGAGATGAAGCGCTGGTGAGGAGGGGTGAGGAGGGCAGCGCTGATGTGGGATGCCTGGCATGCACGAGATGTGGTTGCCCTAAACCCGCCCACCTCGGCACTGAACCAAATCATTTTCATTAGTGCAATGGGTTCCCTCCCTCCCCCCACCCCCCACATCGGCCTTGCTCTACCAACCTCAATATCAGCACCAGCACATAACACAGGTGCCTACACCGAGAGATGGTAGGTTAGGTAACCTTGGTGGCTTAGCAGCTAAGATGATGTCGTCGCTCCAGACAGGATGTAAAATTCTGCGATTAAGGACGCTGTGTATCGATATAGCTGGGTGAAAAACAGTACCCCCTTAGAAATGTTTCTCACCAGGGGAGGGGAGCGGTGCACCTTTAATCATGATCCCCCCTGTTATTCCGCTCAGCGACACGTCACAGCGGTCCATGGTAATCCTGTTATAGCTGGACAGTGGCCAGGTCTGGGTGGGAGGGTGGTGAATCATGAAGGCAGCCAATGGGGAACTATGTCAGGGAATGATCATGCGGGCTAGGAATGACCTGTGTGCAGGGGTGTAATAGCCAATAAGAATGTCGGTATTATATACCATTGTATGTGTCTAGTAAAATTATATATGTGAATAAGGGGGAGGTGAGGGGGATAGCATGGACATTAGGCCCTAACCGGATCCAGGAGCAGTATAGCTCCTTTGGCAGTACAGCCGACAGGATGACTGACGAGTGGGGAAGAGTCATAACCTCGAGTGGCACCTAGCGGGAACGGCCACTTCTATATTTATGAACCAATCAGTGTTGGGGTTATCCTAGCAAACACAGGATTTCATAAGGAAACGCTATTTTTTGTAACCCTCAGCTATTGGATAGCCAAGTCTCGTCGGCCCCAAATACAGACTGAGCTGATCAACCACCATGGAGCCTCCATCTCCCTAACCTAGTCTCGCCGTGAATTTCATATGGCCTTTTCTGCCGACATGGCGGCGTAAAACAACTACCAATCAATCAATCAGTCAACCCTAACTTCGATAATGACCTATGCTGTGAGTTGGGGTTGTGGGCAAGGATGTTATAACATGAGGTCTTTGATGATGGTGGGTCAATATTTGGATGAGTGAGGTTAGACTGTGCAGTTCCGTTACGTCATTAGCACCGAATTGAGTAGATAAAAGATTCACCCGGGACTTGTAGTACACGGGTGAACGACAACGTAGTCTAAATATGTGCGAAAATAGCTTTTGTATGGAACAAGAAGTAGAATGCCTGGCACCAGGGTCAAATAGTTACTTATATCAGCACAGAGTTGGTGAAATGGGAGAGAATGCAAAAAGACAAGATGGCGGCCAGAGAACGTCGTCAATTTCACTTTAAAATTGCATTAAAGTATATGTTTTATTATATTTTCCAACTCAAAGGTAGCGGGTAAATATGAAGACATATACAAAGAATAAATGTTGCTTCTTAGATTGTGAAATTAAGCCCTCATAAAGACTCATTTCAATAGCCCGATTTTTCGACCGTTTTGATATAAGGCTGGTCTTCACCCGTGTACTGGAAGTATGGGGTGAATCTTTTATCTACGAATTGAGCTGTTCCACTGTTTAATTAGAGTAATGAATACGTCACTTCCGGGACAACAACTTTAGTGTGAACCCAGCCCTACTCGGGTCTGATATCTGAGGGGAGTGGTGCTGGTGGGGAGTGGGAGGAAAGGTTGGTTGGTTGTTGGAGTTTTACACCTTGGTAACATCTAAGGTCATATCACGATGGGCACTGACTTGTGACAGTGCGCACTCATGGTGATCTTATAGTGCTGCCCCACTGGGAGACCAGGCCACCAGCACCATGACCGTTATTATGTTATTATCACACTCAGTCACATTATTCTGACACTAAACCTACCAGTATCCTAATAATGCTAAGCGCCTGGCTAGGAAGTGACAAATGTCAATTTTTAAGTCATTGGTTTAACTCGATCAGGGTTCGAACCCGTAGGTTCGAATCCCAGGATCTACCAAAACGGGAGACGGACACTCAACTCATCCGGCATTTGTATGTTGGTGTAGGGCTGGATTGTATTCGTCATTTTAGTTTGAACATAGAGTTTTTCCGAATACGTGTGACTGTATTTAAAGATGCCGTTGCCGTACACATTGAAATGAGAAATTAAAAACCGGAGAAACTGGGAATAACTTCACAGGATGACTGTTAATGTCCCACCTCACGTGTTTAAACATGTAATCAAACACCTGACACAAGCCCTGTGTGGTTGGGCTATTTGTAGAGTACACACTCCCTGAGGTTAACACCACGTCCACCAGAGGTCGCCACTATCGTGAAACACGGTCATACAAAGGGGAAGAGAGAAACAGGGACAGAGACACACAAGAGAATCAGGGTCATACAATGGGGAAAAACAAACCACCACAGGCAGAAGGGGAGAGAGAAACAGGCACGGGGAAAAGGGGAGAGAAAAACAGGGGCACACACAAAAGGGCAGTTGGGTCCGAAACTAAAATAATCAATTGGTATTGACTGCCTGAGAACTGCCTACATTTTTTTAAACCGGAAACGGAACCGGCTACCCGGCACCTCCTCACCACCAACTCACCGTGGTGCTGTCGACACTGTCAACGCGCTTCTGCACCTTGTCCTTGTCGCAGGCGCGCGCCCAGCGCTTGGAGCCGCGCCGCGAGCCTCGGAGCCGCGCCGGGCCGGGCGCGCAGTCGTCCGGCTGGTAGATAGCAAACATGCGCGTCAGCGTCGGGCGGCGCCGGTCGAGGCGGCCGGCGGCGGCGGCTGGCAACGCGAGCGCCTCCTGCCGCATGCCCGGGGTGGCGATGGACTCGCGCCGGATGCGGCCGTGCTCCTCTATGGTGTTCATGCCGACGAGCGACGCGCGCTGTCCGCGGCGCGTGGGCATCGTCAGCGCTGTCGAGTTGCGGCGGCGCGTGTCGGCGGGGAGCGGCGCCGTGTGGCCGCGTGCCAGGTTCGACATGATGGCGACGACGGACAGCCGCAGCTCCGTGTCGTCCTTGTCCTTGTCCTTGTCCTTCTCGCGCACGGAGCGCCCTGCACGCCGCCGCCGCTTACCACCGCCGCCGCCCCGCTCGCCGCCGCCGCCGTCCATGGCGGGGCTGCCGGCGGGCAGCGGCCGGTAGGTGAGGCTCGCCTGTTTCCACGAACGCATAGCGGCAACACTGCTGGGCATCTGGAAGATGCTGACGTGATCAGCATCCCAGTCGCCGCGCCGACAACAATGTAACAACAATAATGAACAGTTATTCGATCACTCTGAGAAGTAAGCTCCTATTTGACCATGCAACCCGATGGAAGACGCCTATGGTTAGTTAGTTATTTCTCCCCGAGAAGCTCCCTGCCCTGGGCTCAACAGTCGCCTCCAGGGCAGGTTCCCGGCTGAAGCCCAGGCGGTTTCTGTGGAACCGGCAGCCTCTTGCTTGTGTTTCCCGGGGGCGCTTCTAACCCATAGTGACGTTATCAGGGGGTGGTATCTCACCACCGAGATTCTCTTCCTCCTCCTACTGCGCCATCTAGCGACCAGCCAGAGAGGCTGCCAGAACCCGGGTCAGGTGCCTCCTGGCAGTGTCTCGATCATTGATCTTGTGAGATCACGTGACCATCCCCTCGCCGGCTTCATCACGGCCGCCAGGTAGCGCCTTCCGTCCCTCACGCCTGCCAGGTGGTGCCTTTCACACCTCAAATCCCATCGGGTGGTGCCTTCCGCCCCTCACGGCCACGCTAGATGGCGTCTCCCGTCCCTCACGGCCCTCCAGGTGACTCCTTCCGCCCCTCACGGCCCGCCAGGTGTCACCTCCTGTCCCTCACGGCCCTCCAGGGGGCGCCTTCCACCGCTCACGGCCCGCCAGCTGGCGCCTCCCGTCCCTCAGGGCACGGCCCGCAAGGTGGCGCCTTCCACCCCTCACGGTCCGTTAGGTGGCGCCTCCCCCTGAGAAGCCGGCTTTATATCAGCGAGCCTTCTCTTCCCTCTAACAGCTCCCCACAGTAGCCTGCCCGTTCCCAAGTCAGGGGACGAACGACCCTAAACCCGGCCTAAACTACCCCTGGGTCGGGATCGGCAAGTTTCTAAGCGACGGCACACAGGAGGTTAATGCTGACACAAGGTTAATGCTCATATCCCAGGGAGTTTATGGACATAATTAGAAGTTTTGCTTAAATAAAGAAAAGAAGAGGGTTGACCCTGAGGGCGCTTAGCCCTATTTGTGTACGCTGCCGCAGATCTCACCGTACGCTCGTTTGTCGCACCTTATGAATGCACCATCTATATATTGAAGGAGCAGCTGGTATGAGCTGCCGATGTGAGCAGCTGGTGTGAGCAGCTGGTGTGAGCAGCTGGTGTGAGCAACCTGTGTCAGAAGCTGGGGTCAGCAGTTGGTGTCAGCAGCTGGTGCCAGCAGCTAGTATGAGTTACTGCTCTCAGGGCACTCCTCTCTCCCTACCAGCACTCAGACAATCCCTGCTACCAACGCCTCACTCAACTTTCCCTCCTGTCCTTCCTCGCTCCCTCCTCCTTTCTTCCCTCCCTTCCCCCAGCCGTGCCTCCCGTCACTGCTATAGGAGCAGACGGTGTTGCGGACAGACTGCGATCGCCGGGCCCTCTGTCGGTGCCAGGTGCTACCACCGAGCCTCCTCAGTGTGCGCTGTGTTGATGGACACCGCCCGATCACAATAGGAAGGTCAACACACTGCGCCGCCCGACACTCCCGCGCCTCACCTCCGACAAGGGGGCGATACACAACCACTTCTGGCCCACGTGATCAGATTGAATCTGGGCCCGAATGAGCACAATTATTGCGGTGCTACAACGACACCGTTACCAGATAAGAGCAAGCAGGCGCGGGCACAGGCATAGGCGCAGACACAGACAGACGCAGTCATTGCCTGCCATCCAATCAGACATTTCCGGCTACGTTCTAATCTCTACGAGAGGCGGAGGCCATTTGCGTGTACCTTTGGCGCCGTTGTACTGTCCGCCCGCGTTAGGTGTACTCCTCAGATCAGTGCTTCCTTGTGTGCACACTACAGCGCCGGTACACCCTGACACTGCTACGCATGTCTCCTCGTGCAGTGTGCGCATGCGCGGACAGTGCCCGCACTACTTCCGGCCCGCGCCCCTCTGTTTACATGTATAGAACAGCTCGGTGTGGTTATGGGATATATGTACTGTATCATGGGGACCAGGCTCAACTTACTCAACCCTCCATGCTCTGTGTGAGTGTGTGTGAATGAGTGTGAGTGTGTGTGAGTGTGAGTGTGACTGAGTGTGTGTAAAGGACGTGTGTGTGAGTGTGTATGAGTGTGTATGAGTGTGAGTGAAATACGGGTGGATGTGTTTACAGTGGGTGTGAGTGGGTATAAAGAGTGTGTGAGGTTGAGTGTTTTAGTATGTGAGTGCGAGTGACTGTGTGGGAGTGTGTAAGTTAGAGTGGGCGTGTGAGTATGTCAATGTGAGTGTCTGAGTGTGTGAGTGTGTGAGGGGTCTCCGCTGTATGTTGACCGTGGATGTGTGTGTAGGGTCTGAGTGTGTTAATGTGTGTGAGTGTGTGTGGGAGTGTGAGTGTGTGGTGAGTGTGTGAGTGTCTGAGGGGTCTCGGCTGTATGTTGACCGTGGATGTCTGTGTAGGGTCTGAGTGTGTTAATGTCAGTGTGAGTGTGTGAGGGAGTGTGAGTGTGTGAAGGATCTCCGCTGTATGTTGACCGTGGATGTGTGTGTAGGGTCTGAGTGTGTTAATGTGAGTGTGTGAGTGTGTGAGGTGTCTCCACTGTAAGTTGATCGTGGATGTGTGTGTAGGGCCTGAGTGTGTTAATGTGAGTGTGTGAGTGTGTGAGTGTGTGACTGTGTTAATGTGAGTGTGTGAGGGGTCTCCGATGTATGTTGACCGTGGATGTGTGTGTAGGGTCTGAGTGTGTTAATGTGAGTGTGTGAGTGTGCGAGTGTGTTAATGTGAGTGTGTGAGGGGTCTCCGCTGTATGTTGACAGTAGATGTGTGTGTTGGGTCTGAGTGTGTGAGTGTGTGAGGGAGTGTGAGTGTGTGAGTGTGTGAAGGGTCTCCGCTGTATGTTGACCGTGGATGTGTCTGTAGGATCTGAGTGTGTTAATGTCAGTGTGTGAGTGTGTGACGCGTCTCCTCTATCTGGTGCTCGTGCGCTGTGGTAACCCGGCGCCCTGTCGGCGTGTATTATAACCGACGCTGACACTCCGGCGTCGTGCGTACATCCCCGGGGAAGCTGTCCATGCGCCGGTCACGTGGCGTCACTTCACTGCGCATGTCCGCCGTGCTGGCCGTGTAGAGCCGTCCTTCTGACCTGTCTGCAACACACACCACACACATCTTACTGGGGGCAGAGCGACAGTTGGGCCAAATCGCTTAGCAACCTTTTATAAACGTGACCTATTCGTATGTAGCATTGCTTCAACATTATTCCTATTAAACTGTTATTACCGGATATGGAGTTAAGTCTTGATCGACATTTACCCTAGATCGATTCTCAGTCTAGAGAGTCCAGGGACTCAAACCCCATATTAGGGCGATACAGACTTTATCATTTTGATCACTAGAAGAAAAACATATTAAAAATATATAATACTATTTCGACATTTAATAAAATCCCAATACAGTAACACAGCACACCATTCAAGTTCAATATACAGCTATGTTGATATGAATATTTAAATGAACGCAAACACTCGGGGGAGTAAAGAGGATTTTTTTATTAAAGTCTGAACTAATCAAACATATCAACATGACAATAATAAACATGGAATAAAGTCAAATTAATATGAATGCAAATGTGTGCGCGCTGCCCCTGTGGGCGGTGTCCGCGAATGCAGTCTGTTCATAGTGTCCGAGTTAATTGAAATTAATTTCCCAGCGCACTCGCCACCTGCGTGCCAGTATCGAATGCAGCATCGCGGCTGTGGTGGGGGCTATGAGGTCGGTGGAATCGCCGCGCTCACAAATGCCCGGAGGGTAATGGTGAGGCGGTGATGTGCGACAAGGAAGGAAGATAAGGCGGGGGTGGAGAAAAGGCACTTTATTGAGAAATGCCAGGTTATATATATATATGTACAGGATAATGCAGGTAATGAGAAATATAAGGTCAATCAGGATAATGTCAGTGTAATGTCAAATAATGTTATGCAAGGATAATAAGCAATATATACAATGTTATGCAAGGAAAATAAGAGAAAAAGCTCAGAGGGAGGCTATGAGCTAGTGAGTCCGTGAGGTGGAGCCGAGGAGCCCTCCACCAAAATGGAGGAGAGGGCTCGAGGGGCGGCCGAGGGGGCGAGGCGGGGCACGTATGCGTGCACCGCCTCAGAGGTCCAGGTCCCCTGGGCCATGATGTCGGGGATGGGCACGCCCACCCTCTGGCATTCCTGGGCGGCGCCACGGCGGAGGCTGTGGAGCGTGAAGGCCTCTGAGGCGGGGACACCTCGGGTGCGAAGGGTGCCCCGGAGGAGAGTTCGGGGGTCGAGGGGACGCCCGAGGGCATAATGAATGCCGGGGTGTCAGGCGGGGCCGGATGCTGGTGAATGGCAGCATGCCAGGCCGTGACGGGGCAGAGTTCAGCACATGAGCAGGCGGAGACGAAGAGGGCCACCGCCCCCGAGGGCCCGGAGATGGTCTTGGAACTTCTGATGAGGAACCGATGCCTCCTGGGGGCGGAGTGGACGTCACCTCGGGTGATGGTATGGGGGCCGCCCCAGCCCTCGGGGCTCGGGCAGACCAGGTTAGATTGCCTCAGCATCCCGAAGTACTCGAGGAGGAGGGCAGCCTGAGGAACGATGGAGGCGGGCCCCGCCCGGGCGAGGTGTGAGATGGTGAGGGCGAGGTGATCGGGAGTGAGAGGCGGAGCCTGGCACGGGACTTGGGTTGATGTGCGCTCGCCGCCTCGACAGACGTTGTTGGCGAGGCGGGTGTCGAAGCCCGAGGGGCACCCCCACGCCGCCTCAACCCAGGAGGGCGCCCCCGAGAGCGCGTTCTTGACAGAAGTGGGGGCGAGGGCGCGGGAGTAGAGGGAGGCAGCGAAGGCGGCGACGTCGAAGTCGGAGGGGGCGAGGGGGTCGAGCCCTCGGGCCGCGACATAGGCGACATCGTCCTGGGCCTGCCGGCGGCGGTTCCTCCAGGTCGCGGGGTCGAGGGAGGCGAGGCGGTGGCGATCCACGCTGGCGACCTCGGCCGAGATGAAACCTGAATCACAGGCCCGGGTTAAAGGGGAAGTCATCGTGGGTTGGGTGGACGTAGTGGAGCCTGAGGCGAGCCACCTCGGCGCGAGCCACCTCGGCCCATGGGCCGGTGAGGTGTGCGTGGCTGAGGGCATCTGCGAGGACGAGGTCCGCCCCAGGCTTGTGGACTATGGTGAGGGTGAATCATGTGGAGACAGAGCTCTCGGGCGCAGGTCCCGAGAGTAGGGTCCCGTGTGCGACTGGACTCAAGGGAGGCGGCGGACGCCATGTTGTCTGTGTTAATCACCACAGTCGCCCCCCCCGACGTCGTCAGGAAGGAGGGCATGGAGGGCGACAACAAGGTTAACCGCCTCCAGCTCGTGGATGTCCGGGTAGCGTGCCCGGGAGGCGGGAGAGTACCCTCGGGCATAGCAGTGCGTGTCGGAGTATGCCCCCCCACCTGAGAGGCAGGAGTCGCACTCGATGACATGATCACGGGGCCCGGAGGAGGTGGAGGCCATTGGAGGCGCGACCGGAGGGCGGCGTCATCGAGGGTGAGGGAGGCGCAGCCAAAGCAGCCGCGGAGCGCCCCGAGGAGGCGGCTCATAAATTTGTGGGCTGGAAGTATACAACTGCTCACATGGTTTAGACGCCCGAGGAGGCTCTGGAGCTCGCGCCGGCCGAGGGCTGGGCGGGCGATGCGGGCCTCACAGGCGAGGATGAGGTCCTCGACCTTGTCGGGGGCGATGCGGATCGTCATCGCCTCGCTGTCCAGGGCGAAGCCGAGCCAGGTGAGGGGGACAGCGGGGAGATGACATTTCCCGGGGGTGACCTCCAGCCCGAGGGCAGCGGCGAGGGCGAGGAAGGCGTCAAAGGCCTGGCACGCCCTCAGGTAGGAGCCCTTGCACCCGACATAGCCATCCACTTAGACCAGCACGTGGAATCCATCGAGCCGGACGATCCATGCGACTGCGGCCAGGACATGGACGCATGCCGCACCCGAGGAGCGACAGGCAAAGGGGAGGGCGAGGTCTACGTAGGTGAGGCCATCAAGGGTAATCCCGTATAGGGGGCAGGAGAGGGGGTCCGCACGGAGCTGACGGTAAGCCCAAGAAATATCGTCAGACCAGGTGTAGGCCCCGGAGCCCTCGCCGATGAGGCGGCGGCCAATGTCGGCAACTGAGGGGAGGCTGTAGGTGTGGGGTCTGCCGAGGTATTCCCGGCGGGGGATGCCTGCATTGACGCTGGCCCCCGGGGGGAAGGAGAGGTCGACGATGACCCGCCTCTTGCCCGGATCGGACTTGGGGCGGGTCATCATGGGTGAGACCTGGGTCCAGGGGGTGAAGGGGGGGACAGTGAAGGGGCCGGCGAGGGCGGCGAGGGCGCCGAGGGCGAGCTCGGTGCGTATGAACTCCCTTATGTAGGGGACGTGCTTGGGGGCCTCGCAGTGGTTGGTGAAGGTAGGTCGGGGGGGGTGGGGGGGTCGGGGCTGAGTAGTTCGAGGGAAAGCTGAACTCGAGGAGGTCTAGGAGGGCGGGGTCAGGGTAGTTGTGGAGGCCGGAGGGAAGGGGGATGTGGGCGGCCAAAAAGTTGGGGAGGCCCGCTTCCCTGAGGGCGGAGTAGGCTCGGGTGAATGTGGGGTACCGGGCCCAGGTCTCGCCGGAGGCGTGGGGCCAGATGGCGAGGAGGGTGGGGTGGTATTGGTGGGGGGAGGGGCTGCAGGAGGGGGCGGCGGGGAGGGGGTCATGCCATCCGTGGGGGAGCCTACCATCCGCGATCCAAGTGAAAATGGTCTCGCAGTACCGGCGGATGGTAGGCCAGGGATGCACGAGGTTGTCGCGGTGTATGGTGAGGGCATGGTGGTTGAGTCCGGGGAGAGAGTGGGCGGGGAAGGCGGGGTGAGCCTAAAGCATCCGAAGGGCGAGGGTATACTCGTCCTTGGTGTCCTCGCCCCTTTTCACCGCCTTCCTCTCTGCCCCTCTCTCGATCAAGTCACAGGGGAAAATGTACTGAGGCGAGAAACCTTTTCGGCGTCCGGCGTGCTTGGTCGTGGCCGAGGCGAGGATGTCCCTCACGGCGTCGGCCGCGGAGGTGGCGGTGCGAGCCCACGGGATCGCAGTAGTGGAGGGGCGGCGGGGCGACTCCTGCGGCTGGGGCCGGCGGTTGTGATGCGGGGCAGCTCCTCGCGAACATCTGGTATTGGGGGTGGATTGCCCCCGGGGCTGCTGGCTGCGGCGGCGGAGGAGGGAACGCCCCCCCGACTACGTGAGCGTGGGGCGCAGGCACGGGAACGGCGGCATTGAGGGCGCCCATTACATCCAGGAGGCGGTGGAGTTGGGTGCACCCCCAATATATCACCTGGGAGGCCCAGTTTAGCTTGCCGCATATTGACTGCAGCTCTCGCTTGGTGAGGCTGCGTCATTGTGAAGCTGCCTCAGCCTCCTTTATGAGGGAGGGCGAGTGTGAAATCGATTGTGTTGATTGCGATGCCCAGGAAGGTAATGTTGGTGCTGGGCCCCACCAACTTCCCGTAGTTGATGGTGAGGCCAAGCTCGCACAGCAGTGCCATGAGTTTGTCCATAATGCGGTGGCAAGTATCGCGGCAGGGGTGTGTGATGAAATCTTTTTCGCAATAGACCAGCACATGGTCATGCCAACCCCACAGGTGCATTATCCTGACGGCCGCCTGCGAGAGTTGGTTGAACACTATAGCGATCAACCGTGCATCAAACATAAGCCGCATGTCAAACTTGTAACTGGAGGTGCTATCGCCCGCAAATGTCCACTGGAGGCTCCCATACCGGTAGTCCTCCGGGTGGATGCGGACACTCCGGTACGCTCTGGAGAGATCCACTTTGCCCATGTATCTGCCCCACCGCACCATGGCGGCAGCCTGCTCTGCGGTAGAGCAGCTGTAACCCGCGCCCTCAGCGTAATCGTTGATGGCACGCCCCTGGACGAGGTGTCGTGTATCAGCCGAATACCGCATGCCTCTTGAGGAAGGCTCCCAGGGTGCTGGTAATGTGCGCCGGGCCGGTGCGCTTGAGGTATCGGCCGTTGTTGAGCTCCGCCAGTATCTGGCTCTCTATGGCTGGCCGGTGGTCCCGGCGTGTGGCTGGGGGGTGGTTAGGTTGGTGCAACGGTGTATCGAATACGGGGCGAGCTGGTGATGCAGATACCGTTGCGCACTACAACGACGATATCCGCGAGAGCAGGGTTGTTGGGGGGGAAGCAGCCTCTCCCAGGCCTCTGGTATTAGGGCTCCCCCCGACTTCCCCTATTCTCTCTTGGCATGTTCGTACTTGCAAGGAGAGTACGGGCACTTCCTGGTATTGGCAAACAGCTGGCATATCACTTTGTTGCCAGTGGTGGTGATGGTGGAATCGGTGTGCCCGGTCCTGTTGTGATGCTGGGCATTGCCGATGGTGTGCGCACCGCACCCTTTGATTGCGGGGGTGGGGCGCTGCCTGGGAACGAGGAGCTGCATCTCCAGGTAAGGCGCAGGCATGCCCCAGGCGGTGCCGTGCTTAGCTTGCACTTCACGGTATTGGGTGTCCTACTCCACGATCGACTGCCACTCAGAACATGACGCAAAGTTGTGGATGCTGGCGGTGTACACCAGGCAATATTCCACGTCCTCCCTAGCCACGTCCCCCAGCTGGAGGAGGTGTGCGGAGAGGCATTGGTTGGCCACCCCCACTCACCTTGCATCAGGTAAACGCATGCGCAGCTGTCCTCCTCGGTCTTGCACTGGACCAGGCCCGAGGGAGGGTTGACTACCTGGAGGTACTCATCACGCTTTTTTGCGATACGCTCGTGGACAGTGTGGGGCAGATAGTCTATGATACGCAGAGCTTTGCTGGATTTGGCACGTATCATGAGGTTGTGACACGGGTCAGGGCCGAGTCCGTGTCAGCTGACGCGGGCTGCAGGGGGCGCGGGGTGGTGCTATGTATCCCGTGGCATGCTTCGGCCTGGCATGCTTCGGCGTGCCGGCGTCATCCTCGCTTGTGAGGCCGAGCACCCTCTCGGCTACTGTGGAGTCCCAGAGTTGGTCAAACGCTGCCCCCGCTTCGAGTATCCCATGGCGCTCCTGTCGCGCCTTCTCGGCGTTACGCTGTCGGTCGGCTGGTGCGGTGTGGTCGACCTGGGCTGGATTGGTGCTGGTGTTGCCCTGGAACGATTGGTTCCCCAGGGTGGTGAGCGTGACTCGGAGGAGAGCGTGCTGTCCGCTCGATACGTCCAGTGTGGCGAAGTCGTCGTTGTTGACCGCTAGCAGGGCTGGCAGGCTGGACATTTCCTCCTGGGACATCGTGCCGGTCATCTTCCGGTTGAGGCCTGCCTGGGAGGCCCAATCGAGGAAGGTAAACTCGCTTGTGGAATCTCCGTCCTCCGCCATGGCGGATGGGAGCAGTGACGGGGGAGGTTAGTGTAGGCAGCAGCTGAAAGCGAAGGCTGAGCAGCTCAGAGCATGTGGTGAACCTGCGTGTGCGCGATGCCGAGTGCGGTGGCTGGGCAGCAACAGGGTGCAGCTGAGGCCTCCCCCCGTCTTATCTCAATTGCAATGTCACGCCCATTAGCCCGCCGACAGCGCCCGCCACACCGCGGCCTTTGCTCGGTGCAGCAACCTCCATGTTGCGCATTTAAATCCCAGCTGCAGGCCGCTGGGCACATATATATATATATATACATATATATATATATATATAGGAACTGCTCAGTACCCAGTATATATATACACATATATACAAATATATAGTATAGTTATACGAATCTTACCTGGGTACAGATGATGGATAACTCTTGTTTTCCCGAGGTACAAGCCTCGGGTCATATATATATATGCACACATACAAATACACACATATTTGTATATATATATAATATTTATATATATATACATATATATATACGAGGCAGTTCCTCCCCGGTATGGAATTTGAGGCCCACATGCCATCAATGATGAGTATTGCGCAACACCGGAAGTCGCTACATGACACAGACACAAGCAGCTCACGTCCTACTTGATCCCATATTAACGATATTATATAATAAAATGCTTTAAAAAAAATCTTAATCCATTACCAAATTCAATCCAGTAGAAACTTAAGATTTCCATATGGTTTAACCAACAGTAAGATACTGTTCTGATATCACTTTTATCACCCTGTTCTGTAAATGAACATGCCGCAGGGAGTGTCCTGAGAGCACGCCTCGGGGCATTCAGTTGCATTGTGGGTGATGCCACATTGAGTATCGCACCCGGTATGGTGGCCGAATCGGTAGAGGGCGGGCCTCATATGCAGAAGGTCGGGAACTCGGTTCCCAGTCGAGTCAAACCAATGACTTATCAAATTTATACTTGTCGCTTCCTACCTGGCGCTCGGCATTAATAGGATAGGGCAGGGACTGGTTAGCTCAGTGTCACGATAATGTGACTGAGTGGGATATCGGGTCATGGTGCTGGCAGCCTGCTCTCCCAGTGGGGTAGCACTAGGAAGTCATCATGAATGCACACTTTCACAAGTCGGTACCAGTCCTGATATGACCATAGATGTTGCCAGGATGTAAAACCCCAACAACCAACCCACATTGAGTCTCGGTGATGGGCAGGCTGTACTGGATGAGCTTCTTAAAGCAGGGTGCTTTTGACGGGGTGAGCACGGCGCATGTCGCCGGTTACCAGCCGTCAGGTGTGTTTACCCTCCCGCTCACCAAGCACCTGCCTAATCACATTGGTACCAGTTCTAAAGTCCCCATAATGAGGCGCATTCTTGTCAGATGGGTGCCTCATCCGCTTTCTATAGTTTACTAACCAGGGATAAAAGTGGTCTCCGGCTAAAAACAAAACCAAAAAAACTTGAATAATTTTGCTTCGATAATAGCATTCATCCTAGTAATTATTATTATTATTATTATTGGTTCGAATCCCACGTTCTACCAACACGGGAGACGGAGGCTCAACTCATTCGGCCAACCCGTCTGGTCGATGCACAGCGGAGTCAAAGCAAAGAAACTTAAATTGTCACTCTCCAGCCTGGCACTTGGTATTGCTAGGATATGGCAAGGGGCGGTGCTTCATGAACCAATGCAATCGATGTGAATTTTAAATACAACATTCCGCGGTGATCTGTAAAGTGTCACGTGACTTTCCGGAAAATGCTCGGAGCGCGCCGGAACCCTGACGTGGCAGCACCGGGGACCCGCGTCCCGTATTCAGCCATCCATTATTCAGCGATAGGCCATGTGACATCCACATATCTGGCACATGCGCGCTTAGCGATGAGCCTTAAACCCCCTCGAAATAACGCCAGGCAGCCCTATGGTAAAGCAGCACAGTCCCGTGAAAGCGTCAATATTTTCAAAAGCAAAACACTTAAAGTTGCATAGTCCGATGGTTTTGAGTTTCTGTCGTTCTTTTAAGAGAAACATATTAGGTTGATCGTTAGAATCTACCTTACTTTAGTTTGAAGTAACTTTTATTTTAAATGGCTAACTTATGAGATATTTGAAGTGCAAACATGCTAAATTAATGTTGGCAAGCTTGCCAAAACTCTAACACCATAGGCTTCTATTACATTGCCTCAGTATTCCCTTTTATGTGACGATAAATGTTCAATAAGTACGCCAGTATCTAAGTTAGATACATGTATGTAGAATCAAATCTAGATAATTGTTTTGGTTTTGAAAAGTTGATGTTTTCATCGGACTATGCAGCTTTAATGTAGATTCGATTCGACAAATGTAACTTAGATAATAGTGCATTTATTAAGCTTTTATTGATGCAACGAAAAGGAATATTAAGTCCCATGAAAGAATGTCACAGAACATGAAGCTTATGGTGGCCAGCATCTCGCTGTATAGGCCTACACCGAAAATATGTTTGCATGTTTTCACTTCAAATTTCTCCAAATTTAGCCATTTATACTAAAATCACTTCAAACTGAAGTAATGTAGATTATAACGATTCAACTAATATATTAAAGATAAAACAAAAACCGAAAACTATCCGACTTGGCAATTTTAAGCTAAAATATATAGAGAACGTCATGGGTGATTTAACAAAACTATTTCGGATGTGTATTGTTCCCCAACCCCAACAACATAATTCATAAACTCACATAACTAACTACACTAGACAAACTGACATTTATATACTGCTTGCCTAACTGCAACTGAACATTAAAACTTACTACAACTTTACCAACTGAATACCGAAGATAACTTCTGCTTAAATTCTAAATACTATCTAAATACTCACATTTATCTGACTAATATTGATCTAATTATATGACACTATTGTACCATATTGCTATGGAACTTTTGGGTTACAAAATTTCATTATGTTACATGCTGCAAATTGTGTATTCAACAATTATTGTATACCTTAATCTATATATACCTTTTGTGTAAATAACCCTGAATTGAAAAATGGCTGGAAGACCAGTGCTTCGGCACTGACAAAAGACTTATTCAGCAGAATAAACATATTTAATCGAACAAAAGATTGTTGGAATATTTTTGGTGATTTGCCCAGTAGTAGCTATTCACAGATCCTCCGGTCACTACTTTATATCTAAATGCGCTATGAACAGCTGTTCATTGTCAGTACACATGATATATTATTTGCGGCAAACCCTACTGCGACTGCCAACTGGCATTGCTGTCTACGACCAGCTAGAATAAGGTAGACAGACTAATCAATATATATAACCGTGCGGGGTGCCTGGGTGGTTGGGGCGCCTGCTTCATGTGCAGCATTCGTGAGTGCAATCCCCGGGTCAGTCAAAGCAAAGACTCATAAAATCGTTACTTGTCGATACCTTGCCTGACGAGGTCATGCTGCAGTCAGCACCTTCTCCCAGTAGGGCATCACTATAAAACCACCTTCAATGCTCCCTGCCAACAGTTGGTACCCGTCCTGATATGATCTCAGATGTGCCAAGGTTGTAAAACCCACATTATTATTGTTTATAAATAACAGCACACGTGATATGGCTACAACCTATGGTACTAACACAATGAGGATGCTAATTGTCGTAATACTCAATCAAGAACCTGGATCGACTGGGAGGACCTCCCGACAAAACCTCTAGTTTGGTCATGACTTTTCAATTAACCTTTGACATTTCCCCAATAGGATAATAGTGACAATAATAATACTAAAAGATAAGGACGGACACCGGTCCCCTCCCACCACCTCGCCCATGCACGCAGATTAATTTTGTAGCGTACTTGATACAATTCATATATCTATATAAATATTGTAGTAGTCTGCACTGACCTCTAAGTCAAGGGGCAACATACACAGGTTGCAACAAGCTCACAGATACTAAATAATCACCATGTACCTTGTACTGTGTGAGAAACAAAAACATCTTATCACCTCCTACTGTGTGATAAGATTAAACCACTACTACAACTGGCCAGCATTGAAAACCAGTCCGAGCACTCGAGCTAATGGCCCTGTCACACTACAACACTTCTCGCCGGCGCGCCGTCAGCGCACAAAATATCTTCTATGCGTTGAGACACGTCCAACTTTTTGGCGGTTTGGGGAAAAAGATCGGCGTCAGCGCAGAGCGTTATTCGCGTGCAGCCAACATTAGTCGACGAGTGAGGAAAAAACTAAAAAAGTTTGGCGCGACGTGCTCATATGACCTTAGATGTTGGTAGGACGTAAAACAACAAAGCAACCATTTGGGGCAACGTGTGGGAATGACCCTCACGCGCACGTGGCATCTGGCTAGCGTTCGCATAACGAGCTTCCAGCACTGTCGACGTGCTTCTGACGTCGCCATAATATTGGCACCTGCCCGTTGAAGCGCGTTGTTGGTCGTCGTGCTTTTTTTACATCTAGCGACCAACTACGCGCACCGCCATCCTCTGGCGACTGTCGACGTCCAGGATAGTGTACCAACGTGTACCGACGTTCGCATAACGTCCCCCTAACGTTTCCCGATGTTTCGCCAAAAAATGACAAACGTTGACGCGTGTTGGAGAGAAACGTCGTAGTGTGACAGGGGTATTATATGTTAGGGACAGTATAAAAACAGCATTATTCTGGGTTTTTTTAACAACAAAAACACACAAAAAAGAGGTAGGCGTGGATAGGGTGGTAAGATCAGGGAGAAAAAGTGGTGTAATGGTTAGCACACTGGCCCGGAATGCAGAAGATGTGGGTTCGATTCCAGTTCTAGGCGCAATATTCCCCATTTTCATCACCCTCACGACAATATGTAGATGTAATACAGCTATATGAACTAAGGTTCCAGTGGTGCAGAGTCACAGTTAGACGGCAGGTGTAAGATTACCATGTGATAACCAGAAGCCTGGATCTGGGTCGCGTATAAACTGATACCCCGACAGGCACGGTTGAAATGAACCACTCCCCCCTATTATTAGCGCTATAATGGGATTATATCCACATACATATGCATGCACATACACATACCGCTAGTGCACGTGATGCTGGTCCCGTGGGGCTGCCAGAGATCAGGTAGGTGGCGATGCTAGGGGTCCCGTGGTGCTGCTAGGGAGCACGTGGTGCTGCTAGGGGTCACGTGGTGCTGGTGACTTCCCCCTGGTTCGCCTGCCGCTCAGGGGGATGTTGGATTCTACTTCGAGTACTGACCCTGGATCTCATGTATAATTCAGGGAGCTCTCCCACCCAGAGGTCACCCAGTGTCCCGGGGTAACCAGCGCGGCGCCATCGGAAGTCGGCAGGGCAACCGGAAGTCAGCAGCGTAACATCTCGGATATTGCCAGCCATTGCCACTCAAATTGGAATTTAAAGGAGAAATCTTGTTTTTAGTATTATTAAACATTGATTTTCAGAGATTAATTTCTGTAGAAAATGATTATACTCGCATTAGGGGTAAAGTTGCTTTCTTACGTGACTGTGATTCTACAGACAGACAGGGATGGGACATGCTGTGGCTGTGTCCCCGTTAAAGCTGTATAGTCCGATGAAGTATCGAACCAAACTAAAATAATTATCTAGAATTGATTCTACATATCTAAGCTACATACTGGGGCACATATTAAGTATTTGTTGCCATATAGAATTTATTAGAACGGAATACTGAGACAGTTTAATAGAAGCTATTACTGCTGAAGCCTATGGTGTCAGAGTTTTAGCATGCTCGCCAAAACTAATTTGACATGTTTGCATTTCAAATATCTCAAAACTTAGGCAACTAAAATAAAAGTTACTTCAAACTAAACGTAAGGTAGGCTTTACCAATCAATTTAATATATTTGTCCCAGAAAAATGACAGAAACTCAAAACCATCGGACTATGCAACTTTAAGATCCTGCCACATACTGTCCCAGTCTGCATACAAATCTGTCGAGATTTCAGCAAACCTCAGAATCGTCCTTCAAAGCGCTCAAAGGGCCTTTTAATTATCTTCAAATTGTGTCTGTCTCAGAGTGTCAAACACTTTGATAAAAAAATAACTTTTTACAAACCTATCGCACCTAATTGCTTTAATATGTTTGTCAGGTTTGTAAACTGCTTAAACTAATATTTACTAACGTAATCACAAGCGGTTGGTCATCTGGACAAACCTCTTCAGCTGACTTCCACTAACCTCATAATGGAATTTAACTGGGATTTGCACTGAATTGTCCTACTTTGAAAGGCAATATTTTAACATTCAGTAACATTATCACCATTCATAGAGCTATTAAAAGCCTTTTGGGTACAACCTTCTCCTAACTAAGTTCCCCCTATGTGACAACTGAACACAATTTCGAATCATTTTCAGCTTACTCAGTTCATGTTCGGCTCACCTTTGCTGACTCAGAGGTTTTTATGCTGCCTTTTGCTGCATTTTATTGCCCTTAGCTGCCTTTCATTGTCGTTCTCTGCCTTTCACTACTTTGAACTGCCTTTTGTTGCCTTTCACTATCTTTGGCTGCCTTTCACTGCTTTCAACTGCCCATTACTGCCTTTCACTGCCCTTTGCTGCCATTTGCTGCAGTTCACTGCTTTTAACTGCCTTTTGCTGCCTTTCACTGCCTTTTGCTACCTTTAACTGCCTTTTGCTGCCTTTCACTGCTTTTAACTGCCTTTTGCTGCCTTTCCCTACCTTTCACTGCCTTTAACTGCCTTTTGCTGCCTTTCACTGCCATTTGCTGCCTTTCACTGCTATTAAAGGCCTTTATTTGCCTTTGACTGCTTTTAACTGTCTTTTGCTCCCTTTGACAGCCTTTCACTGCCTTTGACTGCCTTTCACTATGTTCCGCGGCTTTTAACTGTTGTTTGCTCCCTTTGACTGCCTTTGACTGCCTTTGACTGCCTTTGACTGCCTTTGACTGCCTTTGACCGCCTTTGAATGCCTTTCACTATGTTCCGCTGCCTTTAACTGTCTTTCGCTGACTGGTCACTTGCGTGGTACACTGCCATTTCACAATACCCACAAAAGACACGGCCTTTAACCAAAGAAGCGACTGTATCGACCACAGTGAAAAAGCTAGCAATGAAATACATACTGACAACCCACGTGTTCCTGGACATTAGGGCAGCCTGCCGGGGAAACAACCCACTGCCAGCTTGCAGTCACGTGGGTTCGGCGAGAAAACACGAGAGTGGTCCTCACATCCGGGAGCTGCTGGGTGGGATTACAACCGGGGGGAGATGGCAGGGACCCTGGCGAGCTAAGGACACCCTCACCCATATCAGTCAGGCATTTGCTATGGGTGAACACATAGCAGCATTGTCGGGTTTAGCGGTGTGAATGTACCACGTGACCCCTACTAGGTCACGTCAATCTGTTTCTTTCCAAGGAGACTGTCACGTGACTGGAGCCCATCATCCATAGCGGGGTCATGGTCATCCTGCACTGGGTGTTGTACAGATCACCATAAGCAGGTGGACTGGTGTGTGTGTGGGGGGGGGGGCTCGAAGGGGGGGGGGGGGGTGAGGGTCAGGAAGTCTAGGCGGTGCCAACGGCGCTCAGTGTGGAAGAAATCTCTGATCGAGTTTTGATTTAAATATCAGGTGTTTTCTTTTCATGCTCCCCTCTTTAATGATCTTGGTTTAACTTAGCCAGGGATCGAACACATGGCCGCCTTCCCGTGAAGCGGGGGCTGTACTCATTCGGCCACCGCTTGTGGTATTGGGTACATATATATGTTATGGGACCCTCGTAAATCTGAGTAAATGCACCCTTGATGTAAACAAAGCCAAGTCTGATGTCCGGTCTAATTTCAAACAGAATGAATAATTTCTATATGATATATATAGATATGATGCATGTCAATTTCATCAATTGTAATGTGATGAGGACTATTTCATTAACATAGTGTGCTATTACAAGTATATTCCAGGGGGGCATGCGTTAAGGTTGGTACCTTTATAAGCTGACTCCACTTAAGGAGACTACATACATTTAAATAACGGTACGACAGACCTTACATCTGTGACGTCCCGTGACTACAGACCATATAAGGGAGGTTCTAGATATATATTGTGGGAGTTGTGGCACATTCTTATCGAAAGACATCATTTTACATACACATAGTGTATTGGGGCACCAACACTCATACACATTCTGCTCGCCCGTCCTGATATGACCTTAGATGTTGCCAGAACATAAAACTCCAATAACCAACCAACATTCTGCTCGAATGTGTAGATTTCATGGTCTTGCATCAACACTGTTTTAATGGAAATAGCATGCGAGACTTCTTTACCAACTTAAATCAAAAAAGATTTTTTTTTTGTGAATTAGATTTCGCTGTCAGTTGACACAAGTGTAACTACTTCAACATTGCATCAGAGATGCCCAGTAGCAGGAGAATCTGTAGTGTCCTCAACCGTTATCCTGTGGACGGCAGTGCCAGGCTTTACTATACAGACATGAGGCTTTAAGCCACTACTTCCCGGTCCTGACAGGATACTGGGACTGAATGGGATATTGGCGGCACGGCATCCCAGTTAGGCAGCACTATGATGCCATGCCATGAATGCGTGCTGTAACGAATCGGTACCCATCCTGATATGACCGTACCTGTTGCTAAGACGTAAAGCTCCAATAAACCAAACCAACCATGCGCACCTGCTGCCCTACCACCGTCGATGTGCTGCGCAGCTCCCTCATCGGGAGCGGTGGCCATACCGGTAGAGCGTGGGCCTCATGTGCAGAAGGTCAGGAGTTTGGTTCCCGGTCGAGTCAAACCAATGACTTATAAAATTGATACTTGTCGCTTCCTAGCCTGGCACTCGGCATTAATAGGATAGGGTCAGGACTGGTTAGCTCGGTGTCAGGATATTGTGACTGAGTGGGATATCAGCTCATGGTGCCGGCGGTCTGATTTCCCAGTTCGGCAGTACTATAAAGTCGCCATGAGTGCGCACTGTCACAAGTCGGTACCCGTCCTGATATGACCTTAGATGTTTCCAGGATGTAAAACTCCAACAACCAACCAACCAGCCCCTCATCTCACTGCCGGGGTGGCCGAGTATCAATATTAAATGCCACTGGTCCCAGCGGTGACAATGAAGGTCAAGAGGTCAAAGCATTTTCCAAGGCTCGCGGTGAACCCGGGTAAATGGGTATGGGTGGCGGGGTCAGGGGGTGGGATGGTGGTGATGTGGTGGTGTCGTGGCATGATGGTATGATAGTGTGTGGGCATGATGGTATGATAGTGATGGTGGGGTGGTTGGTTGTGCCGTTTGTCGGTATTGGTGTGAATGGTGTGCTGGGGCAGTGTTGATATTGGTGTGAGTGTAGTGGAGTGTGATGGGGTGTGGGTTTGATGGTGTCGTGGGGTAGAGTTAATATTGGTTGGTGTGGTGGTAGCCGTATGGGTGTAGTGGGGTGTGGTAGGTGTGGTGGGGTGTGGTGGGATGTGGTGGGAGTGATGGTGGTGGTGTGGGTGTAGTGGGGTGTGGTAGGTGTGGTGGGGTGTGTTGGGATGTGGTGGTGGCGGTGTGTGTAGTGAGGTGTGTAGTGGGGTGTGGTAGGTGTGGTGGGGTGTGGTGGTGGTGTGGGTGTAGTGGGGTGTGGTAGGTGTGGTAGGTGTGGTAGGGTGTGTTGGGGTGTGGAAGGAGTGGTGGTGGCGGTGTCGGTGTAGTGAGGTGTGGTAGGTGAGGTGGGGTGTGGTGGGATGTGGTGGTGGCGGTGTGCATAGTGGGGTGTGGTAGGTGTGGTGGATGTGGTGGGAGTGGTGGTGGCGGTGTGGGTGTAGTGGGGTGTGGTAGGTGTGGTGGGAGTGGTGGTGATGGTGTGGGTGTAGTGGGGTGTGGTAGGTGTGGTGGGGTGTGGTGGGAGTGGTGGTGGTGGTGTGGGTGTAGTGGCGTGTCGTAGGTGTGGTGGGGTGTGGTGGGAGTGGTGGTGTCCGTGGTGGTGTAGTGGGGTGTGGCGGGTGTAGTGAGGCATGGTGTTCTGACACTGACGTGCCGTGGTATTTGTGTGCAGGTAAGTGATAAGGGACCAGATGGTGTTAGAAGACCTGCTGCCCCTTGTAACGACACCTGCCGTTGGCCGGAAGTGGATTGTTCCTGCAGTATTACGCGACTGCAACCCAACTGCGCATGCCTGTTCGGGAGCTGCGCATGACATTTACACAATGTAGACAATCAGGTAATCCGGCGGGAACCTCTCATGTGGCAAGTCGTGGGTTCGATGCCCGACTGATTAATACAGATGTGATACCTATCACTGCCTGGCCTGGTGCTCTGGATTACTAGGGATATGGAAATGACAGGTCGGCACACTGTCAGAATATAGTGACTGGGTGAGATATCGGGTGATAGTACCAATGGAATGATATCCCAGCGGGGCTGTGCTATAAAAGAGTTATGACTACGCATTGTTATTAGTTGGTCCCATCCTGATATTGCCTCAGATAGTGCTAGGACACACCACCCCAATCACACATACAGGTGATATCCCCTTACTTTGTGGAGAAGTACAATTTAATCAAGAAGCACTATAAAACCAAAGACGATGTACAGAATAGGAATGTAAACAAATAATGTTAAACATGTTTTATGACACATAACTGCAGGACAATGAAGTCATCATGTTTCACAGTACTCTGATTCATGGCAATGTTTGATTAATGTAAGAATCAGTTACCTGCTGAAATCATCACATTTTCTAAGCCAAAAATAAACTTACTGAGATTTGACCTTACATATCCCAACTGAGATCCCAGTGCACGCATAAAATATTCATTGCAGTGTGATGCTGCTGTGCAATTCAGTTATGCATGCAATGCCTAACTGCTAATCCAACCCATGCTGTATATCGGTGGGCAGTGCGGAGCCTGATGTAGGGTAGATAAAAGATTCACCCCATACTTCCAGTACAGGGCTGAAGACCAGCCTTATATAAAAACAGTCGAAAAATCGGGCTAATGAATTGAGTCTTTATAAGAGCCTAATTTCACAATCTAAGGAGCAACATTTATTCTTTGTATATATCTTCATGTTTATCCGCTACTTTTGAGTTGGAAAATATAATAAAACATATACTTTAATGCAATTTAAAAGTGAAATCAACAGCGTTCTCTGGCCGCCATCTTGTCTTTTTGCATTCTCTCCCATTTCACTAACTCTGTGCTGATATAAGTAACCATTTGACACTGGTGCCAAGCATTGTACTTGTTCTTCCATACTAACACTATTTTCGGCCGTATTTAGACTACTTTGTCGTTCACCCGTGTACTACAAGTATCGGGTGAATCGTTTATCTAGATGTGGGGATGCTACGACACATTATGTCGGGGTTGTGACTGTTCACGGCTGTGGCTATGCCACTAATTACACAGTATAGACACACACAGCCTGTTACGGCGGCCTACAGGGACTGTGTAAATGCCTGCTAATTCCTCCCACTCCTGATACTCGACATACAGAACACACACGTGAACATGAGCAGCCCGGGGACGATGCCGCAAGTCCTACTGGCAATTAACAACCACTTAATTAACACATTGAGGGAAGGCGCCTGTATTAATTGATCACGCGATCATGGCGACACCTCTATGTTACTACCGGCGAAAACAACATCTCCATCATCTCTACCTGACTCTCTGACTGCAGCTACACACACATTTCCAACATGCCACAGCACATCCTGCCACACATTGGACTCATCAGTCATCGACGAGTTCACAACAAATGATGAGTTGCTGTCATCATCGCCACCGATGGACAACCAAGAAGAAGACTACTGGTGAGCTTGGACTTTCACACCTAAACTACTCCCTTTATTAATAACAGACTACATGCTGCCTCCTCCAACACTACACACGGCTCTTAGTACTGATGCAGCTACCTTAACAACAGGGCGGTATTTCACAATTATCACAATAAGACTATTTATAATTGGAACGGTCTGCTTTCTGGAGTTATTTAAGGCTTGGTCAAGGCGTGAGAATATATTTGGTCAAGTGTGAGTATTATTATATACGACTCATCTTTCTCAACCCTACTGACCCTTCTCAGCTGTTAACAATGGAGGCCAGGGAATACATATACATAATGATAGCCTTTCTCAACCCTAATGACCCTTCTCAGCTGTTAATGATGTAGGCCAGGGAATACATATACATAATGATAGGCTTTCTCAACCCGAATGACCCTTCTCAGCTGTTAATGATGTAGGCCAGGGAATACATATACATAATGATAGGCTTTCTCAACCCTAATGACCCTTCTCAGCTGTTAATGATGTAGGCTAGGGAATATATGTACATTATGACCGGCTTTCTCAACCAGAATGACCCTTCTCAGCTGTTAATGATGTAGGCCAGGGATTACATATATACATAATGATATGCTTTCTCAACCCGAATGACCCTTCTCAGCTGTTAATGATGTAGGCCAGGGATTACATATATACATAATGATAGGCTTTCTCAACCCTAATGACCCTTCTCAACTGTTAATGATAGGCTTTCTCTGTGAAATAGAACTGAAACAGGTAGAGTTGAAGACAGTTGTTGGGAATGGACAATGAACGATGCCAATGTGTACACCAGGTGGCTGTGCAGATGTGGTGGGTGACGTCATCGTGGAGTCAAGGTCGCAGAGCTGGGCTAGGTGGAGTATGCTGGGGACAAGCCACCAGGTGGCGCCCATAGGGAGACGAATACTGGTCCCTTGTACCCCGGACGTAATCAAGATAAATTCCGGCATGTCTGCCAGTCAGTCCCTGTGGGTGTTAGGCTGACGGGTTCACGTCACTCTGACCCAGTCAGAAGGTAGGGGGCGCTGCGGGAGGAGGGAGGCGTCGTCCTGGAGGAGAGCATCACGGTAACCAAGGTAATCAGGAGACGGTTGCCTAGCTCTTATCTCAGCTAAGTTCACGTTAGACAGGCGTATATATTATAATGTGCATTATGTGAGAATGTTACACATACACTCCCACTAGCACACGCACACTCATATGCGTACTCAGGCTTCCCTCACACACACTCTCGTGAAAACTCACTAAAGACTATAAGAGATTAGGAGGTGAAGAGCGGGAGGTGGAGACGGGAAGGCGGAGACCAGAGGTACAGACCCGTGAGGTGGAGACCCCAGAAGCAGAGACCCGAAAGGCGCAGACCGGGAGGCGTAGACCCGAAAGGCAGAGACCGGGAGGCGGATACCAGGAGGCGGAGACCGGGAGGCGGAGACCGGGAGGCAGAGACCGGGAGGCAGAGACCAGGAGGGGAGACCGGGAGAGCAGAGACCCGAGAGGTGAAGACCAGGAGGCGGACCAGACGGGATGGCCGAATGAGTTAGAGTGTCTGTCTCCCGTGGGTAGATTGGGGTTCGAGTCCGGTCGGTCAAATGACTTAAAATTATATTGTGCTTCCTGCCAGGGCTCGGCATTATTAGGATAGGGCAAGGACTGGTGTGCTCAGTGTCAGGATAATGTCACTGAGTGGGATACCAGGTCATGGTGCTGTCGGCCTGGTTTCCCAGTGGGACAGCACTATAAAGTCGCCATGAGTGCGCACTGTCACAAGTCGGTACCCATCCTGATATGACCTTAGTTGTTGCTAGGACGTAAAACGACAACAAACAAACCAGGAGACGGAAACCCGAGAGGTGGAGACCGGAAGGCAGAGAGCCGAGAGGCGGAGACCGGGAGGCAGAGACCCGAGAGGTGGAGTCCGGGAGGCAGAGACCCGAGAGGTGGAGACTGGGAGGTAGAGACCCAAGAGGCAGAGACCGGGAGGCAGAGACCCAAGAGACAGAGACTGGGAGGCAGAGACCGGGAGGCGGATACCAGGAGGCGGAGACCGGGAGGCGGAGACCGGGAGGCAGAGACCGGGAGGCAGAGACTGGGAGGCGGAGACCGGGAGGTGGAAACCCGAGAGGCGAAGACTGGGAGGCAGAGACCGGGAGGTGGAAACCCGAGAGGCAGACACTGGGAGGTGGAGACCGAGAGGCAGAGACTGAGAGGCGGAGACCGGGAGGCAGAAACCCTTGAGGCGGAGACTGGGAGGCAGAGACCAGGAGGCGGAAACCCGAGAGGCGGAGACTGGGAGGTGGCGACTGAGAGGCAGAAACCCAAGAGGTAGAGACTGGGAGGTGGAGACCAAGAGGCGGAAACCCGAGAGGCGGAGACTGGTAGGCAGAGACCGGGAGGAAGAGACCGGGAGGCAGGGACCGGGAGGCGGAAACCCGAGAGGTGGAGACCGGGAGGTGGAGACTGAGAGGCAGACACCGGGAGGCGGAGACCGGGAGGCAGAAACCCTAGACGCAGAGACTGGGAGGCGGAGACCGGGAGGTGGAGACTGGGAGGCAGGGACCGGGAGGCGGAAACCCGAGAGGCAGAGACCGGGAGGTGGAGACTGAGAGGCAGACACCGGGGGGCAGAGACCGGGAGGCAGAAACCCTAGAGGCGGAGACTGGGAGGTGGAGACCGGGAGGTGGAGACCGGGAGGCGGAAACCCGAGAGGCAGAGACTGGGAAGCGGAGACCGGGAGGCGGAGACAGGGAGGCAGAGACCGGGAGGCGGAGACCGGTAGGCAAAGACCAGGAGCCGGAAACTCAAGAGGCGGAGACAGGGAGGCGGAGGCCAGGAGGCAGAAACCCCAGAGGTGGAGACTGGGAGGCGGAGTCCTGGAGTACGAGACAGGGAGGCGGGAGCCTGGGAGGCGGAGACCCGAAAGGCAAAGACCGGGACGTAGAGACCGGGAGGTGGTGACCAGGAGGCAGAAACCAGGAGATGAGAACCAGGAGACCAATTTGTGTAACCTCACCAGACATGGCACCAAAAGACTCCTGACTGGTTTCCGGGTCCCGAAGCCGAAGCTTCCAGGTGTCCGGGGGGGGGGGGGGGAGTGCGGTGGAGTGTGCGTGGAAGTCACGTGATGGGTGTGGGGAGGTGCAGGTGGGAGTGGGCTCTGACAGCCTCTACATCGTCTAGCACCCTCAATTGAACACGAGCAGCTCAGAGCGGCGCAGTGTGAGCAGCTCAACACCGCCTGGTAGGGATGGCATGGTGTAGGCGATGTGCAAGTAAATCACTCAACCAGGCAGTAAGAACCTCCACTCTCTGTGTTGGATTCTCCGTCAAGTGCAGTACCAACATCCACTCTCTCATGGACTTGCCGTCACAACAGTAAGAATCACCACTCTCTATTATGGACTCACCACCTAATGCAGTAAGAACCTTCCTTCTGTCACGGATTTGCCACTAAAGACAGTATGGACTTCCATTCTCTGTCAGACTCACCACTAAATACAGTACGACCCTCCAAACTCTGGCATGGAATCGCCACCAAAGACAGTACGAACATCGACTCTCTGTCATGGACTTGTTATCAAAGATAGTGTCATGGGGGTGATGAACATGGGAAATACTGTGCCTAGAGCGGGACTCGAACCCACATCTCTTTGCACTCCGGGCCAGTGTGCTAACCATTACACCACCTAGGCTCCCTGATATCAACACACCACCCACGCCTACCTGTCTATTGCGGCTCCTTGCCTGAGAGGTCAGTGCAGACCACTACACTCGTCCCCCTGGAATTGTAAGTCTTTTAATGCTTACAATTACATACACACAGGCAAGGCAACACACTTACATACACAGGGTAGGTTCAACAATCATACAGACAAGCTTGTACAGGATCCTGGTCACGGCACCAGTGTCATGGGGGTGATGAAAATGGGAAATACTGTGCCTAGAGCGGGACTCGAACCCACATCTCTTTGCACTCCGGGCCAGTGTGCTAACCATTACACCACCTAGGCTCCCTGATATCAACACACCACCCACGCCTACCTGTCTATGCGGCTCCTTGCCTGAGAGGTCAGTGCAGACCACTACAATAGTAAGAACCTCCAGTCTGTCACGGATTCACTAACAAAGAGAGTCAGAATCTCCACTCTGTTATGGACTCGTCATCAAAGATAGTAAGAACCTCCACTCTCTGTCACAACTCTTGCCACCAAAGATAGTAAGAACCTCCACTCTCTCTCTCTCACGGACTCGCCATCCCAGCATTAAAAACCTCCACTCTCTGTCATGGATTCGCCACCACAGGGCAAATAGCAGCTGCAGTGGTTGCGTAGTGACGCACGAGAAGCTTGTCAGGGCAGGCCACTGGGGTGGTGTTATTGGTGTTTCACGTCCGAGCAACATCTAAGATCATATCAGGATGGGATATGTAGTAACGATGACATCTAAGAATGTTAGAATCGGTAGGTTAAGTCAACTGGGTTTAGGCTACAGGCAAATCCCACATGAAATAACTCCGCCTACCAACAAGGACTGGAACTAGAGCCAATAAACCGATCAGAATGTACCACTGTCTCAAAGAAGTACGTGAGAAAATAATAACTCTACCGCACATTCTAGCTATAAGCACCACAATGCATGCTCTTACTTTAACTGAAGGTCTTTGATGGCAGTGTCCCGGGAAGCCCGATTGTGGTTTCCACTTAGCCTTCCCTCTGTGATACCCTCACCGCACCGCACAGCACAGAACCGATGTTTCCAACATCATATTGTTTGTATTTAAACACGGCTCTCCGGGTATGTCCCTGCTAGGTTTCATGATAAATAATCTACACTTTTTCGCATGGTTTTATGTTTTTGTTTTTATTTGCACGTGTGTGTTTTGTGTGTGTCGGTGGTCCAGTGACAGTTGCTGGTTATTAATTCCAGATCTCCTGGTTATTATTACCTGCTACCTGTCTATATGGCTACTTGCATGAAAGGTCACTGCAATAAAGATATTAATTTTATATTATAAAGATATTATTATAAAGATAATATAAAGATAATATAAAGATAATATACAAATATTATAAAGATATCATAAAGCTCCCATAAAGATACAATAAAGATACCATAAGGTAATATAAAGATATTATAAAATGCAATAAAGATACTATAAAGATACTATAAAGATATTATATAGATACGATAAATATACTATAAAATATTATAAAGACTATGTAGATATTATATGTGTAGATAGGATGTAGATACTGGAGGTGCTACATAGAAACTATGTAGATATATATTATAAGGATACTATAAAGATACTATATATTGTAAAGATACTATAAATATATTATAACGATACTTCATTTCAAAGATAGTATAAAGATACTATAAATATAATGACATAAATATACTATATAGAAATACAGATAGTTCAAAGACACAATAACGATACGAATAAAGATACAATTACGATACTATGAAGGTATGACAAACATAATAGGCTCCAGATCATGATTGTGTGGATGAGGATGACATGAGACCATTGTTTAGATGACATGAGAAATTAACCGACAAATGAATGCGAGATAAAGAGATAATTACAAATAGGACACCATTATTGCATCTTTAGATACTATTGATATATTATCAGCATAATGCATTAGAGCACATCACTTTCTGCCCAGTTCTGGCCTTCCTACATTTGACATATAGTGGATATCCAACAAATTGACAAGCCATCACACAATAATAAGAAAATAAACAAAATGAGCTGTGATGAACTCGATCACTGTATCAGACATTTCTGAGTGAGGCGAGAGGCGCAGAGAAAAACAGAGAGTAGTGTTTTAATAACATGTTGTATGGAGATTATTTTATATTTGCTTTTCTTTTTGTTGGGTTTTGGGTGAGTTAGGATATTAACAATACACATCTCACATTTCCCCAATGTTCCTTATTGAAACAGTACAAACTCTCATTAAATGCTTAAATAGTGTTAATAATACATGCTCAATGTTGATCCCACACCAATATGCAGCGACTGCCTGGTCTAATAAAATAGATATTGTACTGCCTAGTATGCTATCAATATTTGGTACGTTTTTTTTAAATATCTTGCTTAGCATTCTGTGTGTGGTTGATAATGATGGTTATTTGCTGAAGTACATTTAAATTTCCGGTTTTTTTTTTTCACCATGGTTACACTTTGAAATCGAACGTCCTTTAATAAATAGTTAATTACTATTCTGCCATATTACGGGTGTTTGAGACCTCTGCAGTGCTCACATTAGGATGCACATTTACCTCACACTCACAACAACCAACCAGCACCCCCCCCCCCCCCCGTCCTCCCGTCTGAGAGTTCTTCGTGCCTCAAGCTCCATAACAGGTTGTAAAATATTCCGATAAAACGCATTGGTGGGGAATGCAGATGGTCTATAATGGAATGCAAATGGTATATTAAGGTAAATGATGTATAGTGCCAGGTGCATGAATGTATTTATGTAGTTGCTGGTGATCCTTTACTTATGGTCAATAGTCATTGTGTATTAGGTAGATAGTGGTTAAGGGGCCTCAAGAGCTCTACTCACTACCCCCTCCCCCCAACTGTTAGTCACGGATCACCACACACATAGCTCAGGCAGGTGGTGGCCAAGCAGCCACACCGCATGGTGGTTGGTGGACAAATCAGGGTAGCCATGGTGACACAAGAATGCTTACTGTTCATTGGTGGAACTATAAATGCTTGTTGTTCATTGGAGAACACGGTCAGGTGGAGTGCCATACCAGATCCATGTACCACTATATAATAATAAACCTGAGGGCATTGTCTCTCTCTACTTTCATTCTTTATACTCTTCCTTTCTCTTCTTGCCTGTATTGATTTCATTATAGCCTGCCTACACAACCCACAGATGCCAGCTGTGGACTTTACAAGGTAATAATTGCTCAGTGCAGATTAATAAATAATCCAACCGCTGTTGTTTCGCAGTATCAGATCGAGGCTGTGGGGCCCAGCCCTATGAAGGAAAGAACAAAATATAGTAGTAGGGTTGGCGGGTGGAAATGTTTGCATGTGGCCGGCACACTGAGAAGTGAACATACAGCTTTGAGCTGCGGCTGACAATGGAAAAGGTCTGAAAGCCCGCTGGCAGATTGGGCGGACAGAAGATGAACTCATCCGTCCACCGGAAGATGAGTCAATGGTGCAGCAGGCAGCGGGAAAGGAGGGCGTCGCTCTCACTGAATCAAGCACAATGCCAACATTGTGACCAACGTGCAAGCTGAGAACGATGATAAAGCTCCCATTTTCTGTGTCCCATCGCAGCCAATATTCTCTCCTAGTCCTACACGTTGAATGTCAATTCTCCCCCCACACACAACAACCATAGGATGCGTCACAATGGCAACACACGTAATGCTCAATGGTAGAGCTTGTATTGTTATACATTGCATTGCCGTGTTGATATGCGGCCCTAAACATAGGCCCACCAAACTGGTATGATCTGTCGGGGCGTTCATACTGAAGTAGTCCCATAGAGTGAATAGTGTTGGACTTAGTCATCATCTTCCGTTCCAACCAGTGGTCCACAACTGGCTCATCAAAGGCTGTGTTATGTGCTGTCCTGTCTGTGGGAAAGTGCATATAAACGACCTCTTCCTGCTTATCGGAAAGAGTAGCTTGTGTGGTGGCAGCAGGCTTCCTCCAAAGAAATATGTCAGAATGACCATATGTTTGACTTCCAAGAGCCGATGATAAAAATCAATGCACTCTAGAGGCATCATTAAATAAAACAAGTTTTCCTTTAGTCATCATCTGGTATGGAGTTGGTTGGTTCTTGGAGTTGTATGTCCTGGCAACATCTAAGGTGATATCAGGTCAGGTACCAACTTGTGATAGTGTGCACTCATGGTGACTTTATAGTGCTGCCCCTCTGGGAAATCAAACTACCAGCACCATAGCCTGATATCCCACTCAGTCACATTATCCTGACACTGAGCTAACCAGCCCTTGCCCTATCCTATTAATGCTAAGCGCCAGTCTAGGAAGCGACAAGTATCAATTTGATAAGTCATTGGTTTGACTCGACCGGGAACCAAACACCTGACCTTCTGCACATGAGACCTGCGCTCTGCCGATTCGGCCATCGCGCTCGGTCTCTGGTACGGAGTACTCTTAATAGCAACATCAGCTGTTGTCATTCACCAGATTCTCATCCAGCTTCGCACAAAACCCTGACTAAGGCTCAAATCCAATATGTGTGCCCGCATCAGTGTAATACTGCAAATAAAACATCATATGAATTTAATAGAGCGCATTCATTAACCATTTTACCGTGGTGTACAATAAAACCAAAATATGACAATACATAACCCAAGAAGCGGACGTCAAGTGAAATGTTATTCAAGAGAGGATTCCCTTTTATATGGGAAGCAGAGAAAAATAGAGCAAGATTACATGGAGTGTAGGAGGGCGAGCGTGATGGAGGGTGAGAGCTTGCTGGAGATGTAGTCTGGCTGGAAGGATCGTTGTGATTGGCTGATCCGAACAGAGGGAGGTGTGGGTAATGCAGTGCTTCATCTTCTTCGGAAAGCACATTGGCAATTATTAGTTAACTTGGAGATGTACGGAAATAACCGCACTCTACATCATAATCCTTATTGCATGACTAGTCGCCACAATAACAGCCCATAATAGTCACATCCCACGCCGGGAGAAAGCATTGAACTAGCAGAGAAGCAGCAGTGAACGAACCAGCAGAGAAGCAGCAGTGAATGAACCAACAGTGAACTAGCAGTGAATGAACCAGCAGAGAAGCAGCAGTGAATGAACCAGCAGTGAACTAGCAGTGAATGAACCAGCAGAGAACCAGTAGTGAATAGACCAGCAGAGAACCAGCAGTGAATGAACCAGCAGGGAATGAACCAGCAGAGAACTAGTAGTGGATGAACCAGCAGAGAACAAGCAGTGAATAGACCAGCAGAGAACCAGCAGAGAACCAGCAGAGAACCAGCAGAGAACCAGCAGTCAATGAACCAGCAGTCAATGAACCAGCAGTCAATGAACCAGCAGATTTACTATGTATAACTGTCTTCTAAATAACATTGTTATACATCGAGTGTATTACAGTCTGGTCTGTAGACAGTGCTTTTACAATGTACAACTGTCTTCTAAATAACGTTATTATACATCAAGTGTAGGACAGTGTGGTCTGTAGACAATGCATTTACAATTTATAACTGTCTTCTAAATAACATTGTTATACAGCGAGCGTAGGACAGTCTGGTCTGTGAACAGTGCTTCTACTATGTATAACAGTCTTCTAAATAACGTTGTTATACATAAAGTTTAGGACAGTCTGGTATGTGGACAGTGCATTTACAATGTATAACTGTCTTCTAAATAACAGTGTTATACAGCGAGTGTAGGACAGTCTGGTCTGTGGACAGTGCATTTACAATGTATAACTGTCTTCTAAATAATGTTGTTATACAGCGAGTGTAGGAAAGTCTGATCTGTGTACAGTGCTTTTACTATGTATAACTGTCTTCTAAATAACGTTGTTATACATCAAGTTTAGTACAGTCTGGTATGTGGATAGTGCATTTACAATGTATAACTGTCTTCTAAATAACACTGTTATACAGCGAGTGTAGAACAGTCTGGTATGTGGACAGTGCATTTACAATGTGTAACTGTCTTCTAAATAATGTTGTTATACAGCGAGTGTAGGAAAGTCTGATCTGTGTACAGTGCTTTTACTATGTATAACTGTCTTCTAAATAACGTTGTTATACATATAGCATAGGATAGTCTGGTCTATGGACAGTGAATTTACAATGTATAACTGTCTTCTAAATAACGTTGTTATACATAGATTGTAGAACAGTCTGGTCTGTGGAAAGTAGATTTACAACGTATAACTGTCTTCTAAATAACGTTGTTATACATAGAGTGTAGAACAGTCTGGTCTGTGGACAGTAGATTTACAACGTATAACTGTCTTCTAAATAACATTGTTATACATAGAGTGTAGAACAGTCTGGTCTGTGGACAGTAGATTTACAATGTATAACTGTCTTCTAAATAACATTGTTATACATAGAGTGTAGAACAGTCTGGTCTGTGGACAGTAGATTTACAACGTATAACTGTCTTCTAAATAATTGTGTTATACATAGAATGTAGGACAGTCTGATCTGTGGACAGTGCAATTACAATGTATAACTGTCTTCTAAATAGTGTTGTTATACAGCGAGTGTAGGACAGTCTCGTCTGTGGACAGTGCATTTACAATGTATACCTGTCTTCTAAATAACATTGTTATACATAGAGTGTAGGACAGTCTGGTCTGTGCATAGTACATTCACAGAAGTCTGGCGGTTCATAGCAGAACCCTGCCGAGGTTCATGTCTGTACAGTTCGGTGCAGGCTGAGAGGGGCCGGGCTGTAGTCGGAAAAGTACATCTCCTCCACTGACTTCCGGCACAGGCTGGGTACTTCGGAGCGCGGGCTGCACATGTAAATTGTTCATCAAATTGCCACCATCTCCTGTCTTTTGATTGGCCGATTCAATTACAGCCTCCACTGGGTGTGCCCGGCAGCGGCGTGAGGGGTAAGGGGAGGTAGTCTCAGCAACACTCCTCAGCACATTGCCATCCAGTGGCCGAATCGGCTGAGCGCAGGCCTCCCGTGCGGGAGATTGGGAGTTCGGTTCCCGGTCGTGTCAAACCAATGACTTAGAGAATTGACACTTGTCACTTCCTAGCATGGCACTCAGCATTATTAGGATAGGGCAATGACTGGTTATCTGTGTCAGGATAATATGGCTGAGTGGGATATCTGGTCATGGTGCTGGCAGCCTCATTTCCCAGTGGGGAAGCACTATAAAGTTGCCATGAGTGTGCACTGTCACAAGTGGGTATCCGTCCTGATATGACCTTAGATGTTGCCAGTATCTAAAACTCCAAGAATCAACCAACGAGCACATCGACAGGAGCTAAATCTGTTGTAGATCTTCTCATGTAATATGTCCCTGCTTTTTGTGTAAGCATCTACCCCGATCAGAAAGGGTTTAAAGCTGGCCAGTCCAAGATCATTACTTCAAACTGAAAAGTAAGGTAAGTTATAACCAACCACCTAACATATTTATCTTAAAAGAATGGCGACAATTCAAAATCATAGGATGAGGCAACTTTAATCTGTGATCCGCTTAGCACATCGCAGTGTGAAGTTGAGGTCAGTTTGATTCAATAAGACTCGGTAGAGCTGACAGAGTAGCCGGACAGGAAGGCCTAATCAGTAGAACGCCTGCTTCTCATGAATAGTGATGAAGTTTCGAATCGCGGCCGAGTCAAACCCAAAAAGTACAAATATGTTGCTACCATGCTATGCAAGTTCAACGTCAGGATAATGTGACTGAGTGGGCTATCTTGTCACCGTGTTACCAGTACTCTATCCCATTGGGGCAACACTACAAACCGGCCAATATGCGCACTGCCACAAATTAGCAGTCATCCTATTATGACCCTTGATGTTTCTAGTACGGAAAATCCCAATCACTCTTGGTGCCTTGAGGCAAATGTTGGCTACAGTTACAGCACCATGAACATTAATTGTATTGTCATTATACTAATCACATTATTGTTAATGTGTTTGTTCCGAAGTCAAGCATGGCTCAACACTTCTAGATCGGGAACCCATTCTGGTGCATGGAGTTGAGGATTGGTTGATGTGTCAGGCAGTTCCTGTTGTGTTTCTGGTTTCGTGATAACCGACCTTGCCTTCCGATGCTGTTATTCCCCACATTCCCCATAATGCAAACATCTAAGAGCGCTTTTACGAATGATGTCATGCAATGCGATAACTATTCAAAAAGGGTACTTGGTCGGAGAACCAGCCTCAAAATATATATTTAGCACTAGGAATAACTTGGACAAGCTTATCGTTGGAGACGTTAGGTGTTGGCATGAATATTCAAACACGGAAACCAGACGGGATGGCCGAATGAGTTCAGCGTTTATCTCCCGTTTTGGTAGATCATGGGATTCGAATCCATGGGTTCGAACCCTGGTCGAGTCAAACCAATGACTTAAGAATTGATACTTGTTCGTTTCCTAGCCAGGCGCTCTGTATTATATTAGGATTGGGCAAGGACTGGTTGGTTCCGTGTCAGGATAATGTGACTGAGTGGTATATCAGGTCATGCTGCTGGTGCCCTGGTCTCCCAGTATGGCAGCACTATACAGTCACCATGAGTGTGCAATGTCACAAGTCGGTACCCATCCAGATATGACCTTAGATATTGCTAGAACATAAAACAACAACAAACATCAAATCTTTTCATCTGACAACCTAACTGATATAATATTGGGTGTTGGAGACAAAGTAGTCCTGATTAACGACGATTTAAAGTCTTAGATGACCTTAAAACCACATGAAAGTTTGGTCTAACTGTACCGGAAGTTGCCTGGGGCCGACAATTTTGTTTGGATTAACCGATACTTTGGATTAACCGACTTTGGTTTAACCAACTTTTTTATATGATAAATGGTAGTATTTTGCCGGGCCGCCGAAAAAAAGTTTGGATTAACCGATCGTTTGGTTTAACCGAGCTTGGTTTAACGGGGTTGTACTGTATGTATATATATATATATATATATATATATATATATATATATATATATATATATATTTTTATATATATATATAATATATATATATATATATATATGCCTCACGTGGCCTGAGATCAAGGCACCCCGGTCCTATCCTCAACTTTGGGATCCTCCTGCTGTAGCAGCCCGCCGAGCTGCAATTAATACCAACTTGTTCAACTTTAATTAAACCTGTTATTTTCGTGGCGCCTGTGATGGCGCCTGAGATGGCGCCGGGGCGTGCCGCATCCTGCGCCTCCCGGAAGGGGGCGGCATTCACGTGTCGACTGGACAGCTCACCACGCCGCCCCAATTAACGAAATCAACTTCTTCACAAACCAATTAATAGAACTTTTCGCTGCTACAATACTGCTCAACTTGTCTGACGAGGCGGGAGCTGACTTCCGGTCTGCTTACGCCACCAGGTAAATGTCATCCCAGCCCACAGAGGCGCCGGCGCTTTACTAAGCAATTCAATTACAGGCCGTGTGATGGAGGCGGGTTGGGGGAGGCGAGGGGTGTGGGTGTGGGTGGCGTGTGGATTTGTCTGGGTGTGTGTTGGGGGGTGGGGGGTGGGGGGTATGAGTGTTGTGAGTGTGTGGGGTGTGTGGATGTGTGGTTGTGTGGGGTGTGGCTGTGTGTGTGGGGTGTCGGTGTGTGGGTGTATGGGGGGTGTGGGTGTGTGGTTTGTGGAGTAGGAGTGGATGGGGTGTGAGGGGTGTGTGTTGTGGGTGTGTGGATGTTTGGTTGTGTGGCGTGTGGGTGTGTGGGGGATAGTGGGTGTGAGTGTGCGGGTGTGTAAGTGTGTGGGTATGTGGGGGTTGTGGGTGTGGGGTGTGTGTGGTTGTATGTGTGATGTGGGTGTGTGGGGTGTATGGGTGTGGGTATGTGGGGTGTGGGGTGTTGGGGGTGGAGTATGGGTGTGTGGGGTGTATGGTTGTATGTATGATGTGATTGTGTGGGTGGGTGGGTGTGTAGGGTGTCTGGGTACTTCTGACAGTGCCATCACAGTGCCAAGTTGCACCAGGCTGCAGTGTTCCTGCTGACTTCACCGTCTCTGAGGTCACAGTTAGTAAAGCCAATACTCCCCATGTTGCGCGTCACCTGGAAAGGATCGAGGAGTCCTTAGTAAGCCGGCCCAGCGTCCTGCTGCACGTGATCTCTCAGAGAACCACAAACACCACACTCTCTAACATCGCAGTTGGTGACGTCACACCGGGGACCAGCGCACCGGTTTCATGACACCATTACACCGGCGTCATGGCACCAGCTCACCGTTGTAATCACACTAGTATACCGGCGTCATGGCACCAGCTGACCATTGTAATGCCAACAGTACACCGGCGCCATGGCACCAGCTCACCATTGTGATCACACACAATAAACCGGCGTCATGGCACCAGCTCACCGTTGCAATGAAACAAGTACATCGGCGTTATGGGACCAGCTCACCTTTGTAAGGACACAAGTACATCGGCGTTATGGCACAAGCTCACTGTTGTAATGACACAAGTACACCGGCATTATGGGACCAGCGCACCATTGTAATCACATCAGTACACCGGCGTCATGGCACCAGCTCAGCGTTGTAATGAAACCATTATATATATATTAATATTATATATGTATATTATATATATTATATATATTATATATATTGTATATATTGTATATATTGTATATATTGTATATATTATATATATTGTATATATTATATATATATTGTATATATTATATATATTACATATATTACTTATATTACTTATATTATATATATTATATTTATTATATATATAATATATATATGATATATATATTGTATATATTATATATATTATATATATTATGCATATTATATATATTATGCATATTATACATATTATACATCAATTAGATATATAATTTAAATTCATCTCCCAGTCCACTTTGCCCAGTATATGTGATGCCGCCTGTAGGGTACTATAATGCCGTATATATAACAGAGATATATGCTGTACTGGTTCATTAAAGAACTGACATTATGTTCACCCTGCCCTGATGTTGCCATATATTCTCAGCCTGCTCTGATGCTGCCATATAATACAATCTACTGCGCAGTATAACAAGCCAGCCCGTGCGAAAGGAACAGACCTTTGCACTTGCTGGTGTATGTGGGTGGGGTGAGAGGCGACTGCCCTGTTATTAATGCCGCTTTGCACCACGAAGGGAGGGGGCCCAAACCATACAAGACGCCATCTAATGTCATTTGACCTATATATATTGATATAATGATGGGCACTTCAGTGCTGCCACCAGCGGCTGATGGGAAAGTTGGAACTTCCAGGCAGGTGCATTACAGCAGGTCTGCCCACTTCCGGTGTACTTGCAACAGTGCGCAAGTATCACGCAGGCACTTTATCAATTTGTCCTTCCTCTTATATATATATATACTTCAATTAAGAGATTCTGGGTTGCAACAACAAATTAGCTATAGACCCCTTTCAATGTTTATAAACATTGTGTATGCGTGCGCAGGTTGGCCGCAGAACGAAGGCATACTGCCATTGAGTTTGCCGGTGTTGCAGTTCCAGCGGCATACCAGTTTGCGAGGGACACATCAAAATCGAACAGCATTGTCACTAACCTTATAAATTTAATATAATGTTTTTGGTAAAGATGTTTTCTATATGTGTACCAAGCGATTTGTTTCTAGGTGGTGTAGTTTTAGAGATATTTCACTTTTGCTGTATTTTCTGTATGAAGATTGCTCATGACCATTGACAATGCCTTGAGTTTGACGGTATGTGCAGTGCAAAACATTAGTTTTATTCAAAATACACTACCCTTATCAATTTAATATAATCCGTTTGGTACACATGTTCTCTATATGTGTACCAATGGATTTGTTTCTAGGTGGTGTGGTTGTAGAGATATTTCACTTCTTCTGTATGAAGATTTGCTCACGCCATTGACAATGCATTTGAATCGATGTGTCCCTATATACTCTGTTCGTTGAATGTTTTCTATATGTGTTCCAAGCAGTTTGTGTCTAGGTGGTGTGGTTTTAGAGATATTTCTTTTTTTCTGTATGAAGATTGCTCATGGCCATTGACAATGCTTTGAGTTTGCCAGTACACGCAGTGCAAAACGTCTATTTTATTCAAAATTAATAGAAATGCAGAAACCTAACCTTATAAATTTAATATAATTTATTCGTTGAATATGTTTTCTATATGGGTTCCAAGCGGTTTGTGTCTAGGTGGTGTGGCTTTAGAGATATTTCATTTTTTATGTACAAAGATTGCTCATAACAATGGAGTTTGAAGTGTGACCGTGTCGTCCTGCAGCCAAAAGGCACACACACTGACCTAGATACCTATGCTGACGTCTTATGAAATAGGTCTATTAGAAATATTGCGAACAACTGGAACTAAATTTCCTTGCATTTATTGTGATTGTAACAGCCTGCAGTTACCTTATGGCCCTGTCACACTACGACGTGACTACGTCAGCGTAGGCAGAACGTGAAAATAATTATATTACGTCGACGTTATGGGCGTAATATGCAAATTGTGGACGTGAGCGTAACGTGAAAGTAACGTGGGTGTACGTCGTGACCTTAGCTGTAACGTGACAACGTTAGGGGGGAGGGGTAATTGGCGACGTGACCGGGCGTTAGTGTAACGTGAGCGTAACGTCGCCGTAACGGGTGCGACGTGGACGTAACGTGACCGTAACGCCACCGTAACGTGACCGTAACGTGACCGTAACGTGACCGTAACGTGACCGTAACGTGACCGTAACGTGACCGTAACGTGACCGTAACGTGACCGTAACGTGACCGTAACGTCCAAAACGCTACCCACACGTTGCTCCCACCCGGGCCGTCGGTCTGACGTGACATAACGTGACTCTAACGTCATTTACGTTGCTATAACGATCGCGGAACGTCAACCTAACGTCATTGTCACGTCATCCCAACGTAACGGCTCACGTTGAGATACGTCGAAAGTTTTGAACAGGTTCAAAACCTCGACGCGCGCCGACGTAACATGACGTAACATGACGTAGCTCGACGTCACTCTAACGTCATTATGACGTCATCATAACGTGACCCAACGTACGGCAACGTAATGACGAAAAATGATCACGTTAGGCTCACGTTGGCTCGTTACGTCGTAGTCTGACAGGGGTATCAGCATGCATCGAATAGTAGCCACAGGTAGCCGTGAGCGATATTAGGTAGTCCCTTGCTTAGGGTGCTCGCCCCGTGATGGCAGAAGTGTTGGTTCAAGTCACGCTCCGGACATGCCATTTTGTGTTTGCTGTAACTCACATAGATATTCTACAATTCTTGTATACAAGTCTTCTACACAAGTCTTTTACATAAGTCTTCTACACACATCTTCTATGCAAGTCTTCTACACAAGTTTTCTACAGAAATCGTCTACAGAAGTCATCTACACAAGTCGTCTACACAAGTCTTATTACAACACTTCTACACAAGTCTTGTAACAAAGTCGTGTACAGAAGGTTTCTACATAAGTCATCTACACAAGTCTTCTGCACAAGACTTCTATACAAGCCTGCTACACAAGTCTTCTACACAAATCATCTACACAAATCATCTACACGAGTCATGTCCACATGTCTTCTAGACACGTCTTCTACACAAGACATCTACACAAGTCTTCTACACAATACTTCTACACAAGTCTTGTAACCAAGTCTTGTACAGAATGCTTCTACATAAGTCATCTACACAAGTCTTCTACACAAGTCATCTACACAAGTCATCTACACAAATCATCTACGCAAGTCATCTACACAAGTCTTCTACACAAGTCTTGTACACAAGTCTTCTACACAAGTATTGTACACAATTGGCCTGCCTTGATCAATGTGAGCGTCATGTATGCACAGTTATCAGTATCTCAAATACACAACCACAAGCCCTCAGTGTGACTGCCTCCCCCTCCCTCCGCCATACCCGGCGCGTTGACCGAATCGGTAGAGCGTGGGCCTCGTGTGAGGGAGATCCAGAGTTCTGTTCCCGATCAAGTCAAACCAAGGACTTATCAAATTGATACTTATCGCTTCCCAGCCTGGCACTCAGCATTAATAGGATAGGACAGGGACTAGTTAATTCAGTGTTAGGATAATGTGACTGAGTGGGATATTGGGGCATGGTACCAGTGGCCTGATTTCCCAGTGGGACAGCACTATACAGTTGCCATGAGTGTGCACTGTCACAAGTCGGTACCCATCCTGACTTGACCGTAGATGTTGCCAGGAGATAAAGCTCCAACAACCAACCAACCGTCGGTCACAGTGAGGCCCAGTGCTGGGCTATGGTCCCAGTTTCACCAGTGACACGGGTACATGCATGTCTGTGCCGGCTGGGCGACCTGACACCAACCCTGCCATTGCGACCTACAGGCACCTATTAACCGGGTGAGTTGTGGTGAGAGGTGGCGATAGTGCACTGTAGTTAAGACTATAAGAGCACCTGATTCATAGAATACAGTGTCGAAGCACCTCATCAGTATGCGTCTAGGTGTGTGCAGCTCCCAGACCACCAGTCTGTCTTATGTAGCTGTCAGTAGACCAGCCTTCCGTGTGTAGGTCCCAGTAGACCATCCTGTCAGTGTATGTCCCAGTAGACCAGCCTGCCTGTACAGGTACTAATAGGCCAGCCTGCCCGTGCAGGTCCCATTAGACCAGCCTGCCTGTACAGGTACTAATAGACCAGCCTGCCCATACAGGTCCCAGTAGACCAGCCTGCTTGTACATGTACTAATAGACCAGCCTGCCTGTGCAGGTCCCAGCAGGCCAGCCTGCCTGTACAGGTACTAATAGGCCAGCCTGCCCGTGCAGGTCCCAGTAGACCATCCTGCATGTGCAAGTCCCAGTAGGTCAGCCTGCCTGTACAGGTACTAATAGACCAGCCTGCCCATGCAGGTCCCAGTAGACCAGCCTGCCTGTGCAGGTCCCAGTAGACCAGCCTGCCTGTACAGGTACTAATAGATCAGCCTGACCATGCAGGTCCCAGTAGACCAGCCTGCCTGTGCAGGTACTAATAGACCAGCCTGTCTGTGCAGGTTTCAGTAGACCAGCCTGCCTGTACAGGTACTGATAGACCAGCCTGCCCATGCAGGTCCCAGTAGACCAGCCTGCATGTGCAGGTACTAATAGACAAGCCTGTCTGTGCAGGTTTCAGTAGACCAGCCTGCATGTGCAGGTACTAATAGACCAGCCTGTCTGTGCAGGTCCCAGTAGACCAGCCTGCCTGTACAGGTACTAATAGACCAGCCTGACCATGCAGGTCCCAGTAGACCAGCCTGCCTGTGCATGTACTAATAGACCAGCCTGTCTGTGCAGGTCTCAGTAGACCAGCCTGCTTGTACAGGAACTAATAGACCATCCTGCCCATGCAGGTCCCAGTAGACCAGCCTGCATGTGCAAGTCCCAGTAGTTACTATCGTCATGGTTGATCCTTTTGTTATCATTGCATTTTTCGCAGGGGGAATCAGGAGTTTTCACCGCAAACTGTTCCACGCTGGGATTCTCGAGGCGATGCCCTGCTCACTTAACTCGCTCACAGTGCACTTTCCTAATGAGGCCGTCTCCTGCCACTTGGTGCGCTGATTGGACCCGGCAGGTGGCGGTAAGTCGTTCTGACCAGCAGCCGTGATGATCCTCGAGGAATGAGCGCATTAAGGCACCTGTCGCCTTCCTCGCCACTCACGGCATCCACCAGGGCCATCAGCGCCCACCTGATTACAGGGTATCTCTACCCACTTGTCTACATGGGTATCTTTGCCCACCTGTCTACAGGGGTATCTTTACCCACCTATCTACAAGACCACCAGTCTGTCTTATGTAGCTGTCAGTAGACCAGCCTTCGTGTGTGGTGTGTTGTGTGTTGTGTGGTGTGTGTTTGGGTGGTGGGTATATTTAGCCAGCCTGTTGGCTGAGGGGCGAGGGGCATCTCTACTCACTTGTCTACATGGGTATCTTTACCCACCTGTCTACAGGGGTGTCTTTATCCACCTGTCTACAAGGGTATATTTACCTACCTTTCTACAGGGGTATCTTTACCCACCTTTCTACATGGGTATCTTTACCCACCTGTCTACAGGGGTGTCTTTACCCACCTGTCTACAAGGGTATCTTTACCCACCTTTCTCCATGGGCATCTTTACCCACCTGTCTACAGGGGTGTCTTTACCCACCTGTCTACAAGGGTATCTTTACCCACCTTTCCACAGGGGTATCTTTACCCATCTGTCTACATGGGTATCTTTACCCACCTGTCTACAGGGGTGTCTTTACCCACCGGTGTACTGCAATTGTGCAATAAGTATGTCACGACTACCTAGTGCATTGTCTACATGGGTATCTTTACCTACCTTTCTACAGGGGTATCTTTACCCATGTGTCTACAGGGTCTACAGGTGCATCTTTACCCACATGTCTACAGGGGTATATGCAGGGCATGGAAGCATGCAGTGTTCGCCACCAGTGGCTGACTTCAAACTGCACGACAATCATGACAACTAGGTGACTTAGAAGAATGTGGTATTCGCGACAGCTGGCTGAATTTGAATTGGAAATATTCACGACGACTGACTATGCTTGAAGTGCATGATATTCACAATGACTGGCTGACTTCGAATTACACTATAATCACGACTACTGGCTGAAGACGAATCGCATGATAATCATGATGACTAGCTGAGTTCTAATTACACAATATTCACAATGACTGGCTGAGTTCGAATTGCATGATATTCAAAACAAATGGCTGACTTCGAATTGCACAATAATTACAATGACCTGTTGAGTTCTAATTGCATGATAATCATAATAGCTGCATGATAATCAAAACAACTGGCTCAGCTTGAATTGCACGATAATCACAACAATTGGCTGAATTCGAATTGCACGATAATCACAACAACTGGCTCAGCTTGAATTGCACGATAATCACAACAATTGGCTGAATTCGAATTGCACGATAATCACAACAACTGGCTCAGGTTGAATTGCACGATAATCACAACAATTGGCTAAATTCGAATTGCGCGATAATCAAGCCGACAGGCTGAATTCGAATTGCACGAAAATCATGATGACTGGCTGAGTTTGAATTACACAATAATCATGACGATTGGCTGACTTTCAATTGCATGATATTCACAAAGACTGGTTGAGTTTGAATTGCACGATATTCACGACGACTAGCTGAGTCACACAATAAGGAGAGAGCTGGAGGGCGGCAGGAAGGCGAGTGCCTGAGGGAGGCCGGCGGGCGGCCTTATAAGGGGAGGGGGACGGGCGACAGCAGGTGAGGTGTGAATGCTGCCGGCCCGGGGGAGGGCGAGAGGCGGTGAGCAGCGGGCGTCGGGTGAGGCGCGAATGCTGCGCGACAGGGGGGCGGGGGAGGGAGCGGCGCACGGCGGCGTCGGGTGAGGTGAGAGCGCAGCGCGACAGCCCGGGGGAGGGTCTCTTCCTTTCCTCGCATCAAACGTAATGCTTCGCATTACGACCAAAGCTGCAAAGTCCGATGAAAGCATCAAATTTTCAAAACTAAAATAATTATCTAGATTTGATTCTACTTATCTAACTTAGATACTGATGCACTTATTAAGCACTTGTCACCATATAGAAGGTAATACTGAGTGAATTTAATAGAATATGTTACTGCCGAAACCTATGGTGTCAGAGTTTTGGCGTGCTTGCCAAAATTAATTGTTTATGTTTGTACTTCAAATATCTCAAACAGTAGCCATTTAAAATAAAAGTTACTTCAAACTAAAGTAAGGTAGATAATAATAACTATCAACCTAATATATTTATTATCAATAAATGACAGAAACTCAAAACCATCGGACCATACAACTTTACAGTCCCATGTAATATAGTGTGATGGCGACTGTCTCAACATCTCACCAAGCACAAGCTCAACACATCCGTGAATTACAGAGGTAAGAAGGGTTTACAACTGCAACTTCCGCTTTGAAATATCCCGGAATAGCTTTGAGTGCGCAAGTCGAGGAGGGGGAGCCTCTCCTCTGCCACCTTTGATTGGCTGAGAAGCTTCAGGTACCATATATTAATGACATCTCTGCATCCATGTAATACCTTATGATTAAAGTCCTTTTTAAAAGCATGAGCTAATTGGACAATAAAGAATGGCGGCATGGGTTTTCTCGGCAAAACTATAAATATTTTCGAGAATGAGGAGTGGATGAAGAAAAGCTTATATATTTTATTGCTCCTATGGGTTTTATATATATTTAAATTTCCCAGCTGACATAGACGTATCATATACGCGGGTTGATTGTTTGACAACAGTCCATGTCTACGCAGACATGCAGATTAATTCACCAGAGCTGGACCTAATATACAGGGTGGCAGCTTCTAACAAACACTCACTCCTCCCCCTTACACGCACACAGTAATCTGAGTATATTGCTAAGATAACTGAGATACAATTGCTTTGGTTTTGAAGATTTGATTTGAGAGTATTAGTATCCATTGAATTGGAAATCCTGAACCATCAACTAAAACCTTGCATGTAAATGCAAAATGATTTAATGTACCTCATACTCATTACTTATTGCATTGGGTACACTTTAATTCCCGAATTTGCTTCACAGTTCAATTTACTATATAAACCATGTAAAAGATGTGGGTAAATTCCTACATACCTGTAACACTTACGGTCGGACGACCAGCACTATGGCACGGACATAAGATATGTGTGGTATAAGGTATCTTATGCAAATATTATTCTGGGAATGTTCGAGAAGGTATTGGTTGGTACTGCTGGAGCTGCCTGGAATGCACCTGAGTCTGTGTTAATGGCAGTGCATTGGTCACTGGGGCGGGGGGTATATAGCTTCCAGAGGCCAATTAGTCACATGAATATATCAATAAAATTCATTTCCCAAAACTCTAAAATAATAACTAATTCAAAGAAACCTATCGGTGTTAAATAACAAGTGCCTTTGAGTCACTCGCCGATTCCTGAGTTCTCCAACATGGCGGCATCCAGCTGCCACACAGCTCCACCTGGTGGCGCATCGGTGTATTGAGGGTAATATTAATAAAGGAAAGCAAATGGTCTTCCCTGCGCCGATACAGAAAGGGCGATAATTCAGGGATATGCGTTCATCAGCAGTTCATGAGTACTTACAACACACACGATGTGCCAACTGACCCCACATTGCCGCCAGCCAATGTCTCCAAAGATGGCCGTACATACCGGGTCCAACTGCTGCATATGGCACAAGTGGTGACCGGGGAGAAGTTTCAGAAACTGCCACTAGAGGGCCTGGGTGCATGGAGAGGCGTCCGGTATTAAAGGCACGTGACAAGAAGTGGTTCTTACCCAGCTCCTCAACCACTCGCACTGAGTAGTCAGCCACCGCTACACGCACAGGGGCAGTTGGCACAGGGGCAGATAGTACAGGGGTAGCTGGCACAGGGGTAGCTGACACAGGGGCAGCTGCGACAGGGGAGCAGACTCCGGGGAAGTTGGAACAGGGGCAACTAGCACAGGGGCCGCTGGAACAGGATAGATGGCATATGGTAGCTGACTCAGGGACACCTGACACAGGGACAGGACAGCTGACACAGGGGAATCTGGAACAGGGGCAGCTGACACAGGGGCAGCTGACTCAGGAGAGCTGACTCAGGGGCAGGTGACAAAGTGAAGCTGACACGGGAGCAGGTGGCATAGGGAAGCTGACAGAGGGCAGCTGGCACAGGTGCAGCTGGTACAAGCAACAGTTGGTACAGCAGCAGCTGACAGAGCAGCAACTATAGAAGGGCAGCTGGCATTATAATACACTCAGATGGTGGAGGGGCTTAGCGTGAGCACGGATTGTTCGAATAACAACTTATTTATACGCTCCTGGAAATCAAAATAATGCTGAATAATTATCTAGAATATAAAATTGTCACAGAGCTGTCTCTTAATTAGCGACTCTAACGCTATCTACGTCCCTCCCCCTACTCTGACATCAGGACACCTCGGTAATTAATTACATTACATCAAAGACACTATAACACTAAGGCGGCTCACTCCCTATCTCTCCCATGGTAATGTAAATTTTGCAGTGCCATCTTGTGGTGGGTTTGATCAGCCCAACTGCTGGCCGGTGTTTCACATGTAAACACATAGGCATACAATGCGAGAGGGTGGATTTAAAATTAATAAAGGGAGATTGCCTGTCATTTGGATTTGGCCGATGTTGCGCCTACTGCCTGAACCCCACCTCCCTCTGCCCCGCCCTCCCTCATTCCCACGCGCACTCCCCCTCCCTTCCCCCCTTCCGCTCCCTCCGACCCTCCCAGCTTCACTGCCCTTCCCCCGCCCTCCCCTTCCCTCCTCCGTCCCATCCTCCCCAGGCGCACCACCCTTCCCCTCCCCTTCCCCCTTCCCCCTTCCCCCTCCCATCCCCACCCTTCCCTCTCCCTATTTCCCTCCTCATCCAACTTACCCAGCACTCTCCACCTCCCCACTTCCTCCCCCGCACCCCCTCTACCCCCTCCCTCTTCCCCTCCCTCTCTCTCCCACCACCCTCACTCCGGCGCTCTCAAACCACACCTCCCCCCCCCCCTCCATCTCCCTTCCGGGGGTAGGAGGGGATGTAAATGGGAAACATTGCAGTTAGAGCAGGATTTGAATCCACAGTACTTGCCAATCCAGGGCTAGCATCCTAATCATTAGGCTATCCAGGCGCCCTGATGCAACTAACCTACCCATGCTTACATCTGTATGTGGAATTTCACCTGCAGAGGTCAGTACACCTCACTATTCTCGTCTGCCTGGAATTGTAAATCTCATATGTACGGTTACAAATATCCAGGTGGCACACTCACATACAAAAGGGGTGGTTGAAAACTATACAGCATGTGGCTTGTATAGTATCCTGGTCACGGCGCCAAAGTTGTGGTGGTGTTTTACCAAACGGGAAACAGTGTGCTTAGAGCAGGATCTGAACCCACACTTCTGTCCACTTCTTGTCAATACACATCCTATCAATTAGACTATATATGCTCCATAATGTGGGCAACATATCTATGCTGTTCATGTGGCATTTCAGCTGGGGAGGTCAGTGCACTTCAGTGCAGTATAGTAAACTGACAATTTCTCGAACCATTATTTGTCTACTCGTGTTCATATCAGAATCCTGTTCACGAAAATCTGGCACATATAACCCATTAAAGGAAAATGTGCAAATAGTACTGTTTATTGCTTAAAGTTGCATAATCCGATGATTTTAAAAATACTGCCATATTTAAAAAAGAAATATAAATATTAGATTGTAATCAGAATACCTTTGATTAAAAATTGCTAACTTTGGAGATATTTGAAGAGAAATTGTGTAATACAATTTCGGCATGCACACCGAAATACTAGAAATTGTCGGTTTGTGTGACTGGCAGCACTAACAGGTTATATTACATTTACTTAATAATCGTTTAACTCTGCACACTGATGTTAAAGCTGTATAGTCTGATGGAGCATCAAATTTTCAAAACCAAACAAATTATCTAGAATTGATTCTACATATCTAACTTAGAAGCCGATGCAATTATTAAGCATTTGTTTCTGCCTAGAAAGGAACACTGAGTCAATTTAACAGAACCTGTTACTGGAGAATCCTATGGTGTCAGAGTTTTTGCATGCCAAAGCTAATTTCACATATTTGCACTTAAATATCTCAAAAGTTAGCCATTTACAAAAAATGTTACTTCAAACTAAATTAAAGTAGATTACAGCGATCGATCCAATATATTTATATCAGAGAAATGACAGAAACTCAAAACCATCGGACTATGCAACTTTAAACAAGTGTAACAGTATCTTATTTAGATACGTATAATAAAATGTAGTCGGCAATTGTTTCGGTTTCGAAAATGTTACGGTTTCATCTGATTATGTGAGGAGCTTTTGCTGGGAGCTGGTATGAACTGCAATGGCTGAAGGAGAGACGGGCAAACAGGAAGCTACAAGAACACACTGAAACATAAGTCCCGGTCACACAGCCGTTAGTGGACGTAGTTGAACGTAGTTGAACATACCGGCAGCCATACTTGTCCGTGATGTTAGCTTGGTAATAACGTGGGTGAGCCGTGATCTCCGATTTAATTTTTGGACATGTTTTAAAAGCGCTATGTTAGAGGCTGAATTTGCATCCGCGATGTTAACGTACTCTAGCGTAATCTAGCATACTCTGGCATGCTCTAGCGTACCCTAGCATACTTGGACGAAGCCCTGGTCACATAGCCATTAGCAGCATCTGTACAGTAATGTATTTATCCGTACCATAACGTATTTATCCATATCAAAACGTTCCGTACCTTAACGTATTTCAACGTAGTTTAACATACTTACACCACATTTGACCCACGTTAGCCTCCACTATGTTCACCTACATTCAACTACTTCCACTAACGCTATGTGACCGGGGCTTAAGTGTCACCTTCCAACGTCTACAACATCTCTGAACCAATAACCAGAAGAGGCGCGGAAAAACTGCCAGCACAGAAGCTCGCATTGGGAGAACTCAGGCACAATCTGACAGGAAATACGCCAATATAACAGGCGCGTCAGAGCAAACACCGCGGAATGTGTTCAGGAACTAATTCCACGGCGTCTCCAGAGACTGGAAGCACACCTGGCCATTTACTCACTGGCTGTGAAGACTGACCACCATCTTATGAGGGACCCAGCTTGCCGTTTCGATTATTCTCGCACGTCCTGTTATTTCATCACTTTCTCCTTTGTCGAATGTTCCGGGGTGTGGTGGCCGAATCGGTAGAACGCGGGCATCGCGTGTGAAAGGTCGGGAGTTCGGTTCCTAGTCGAGTCAAACCAATGACTTATAAACTTGATACTTGACGCTTTCTAGCCTGGCGCAAATACTGGTTAGCTCAGTGTCAGGATAAGGTGATTGAGTGCGATATCAGGTCATGGTGCTGGCAGCCTGGTCTCTCAGTCGGGCAGCACTATCAAGTTGTCATAAGTGCAAACTGTCACAAGTCGGTACCCGTCCGGATATGACCTTAGATGTTGTCTGGACGTAAAACTCCAACAACCAACCTTTGTAGGAATCAGATGGGGTCGGCACGTCAGTCAAAAGCTCAGGTTTGTGAGTTTGTTCGTTTTTTTTTCAAAAGCATTATTATCTCGCAATTTAATTTGGCTGCTACTCGCATTAGAGAGGTGTGAGTCTGGAGTCCGCTTCCTGCAGGCTTCAGCTATGATTTCACCCAGATGTAATCTGACGTCACTATAAAACCGACACGAGTCGGCGCTTGTCTACTTCACGGAATGAAAGTTTCCAGCGTTAAGAAGAAATCAGTTTGTTCGTTTGGGTTTTAATTCCTAGCAACATCCAAGGCCATATAAGGGCGGGTTCCGACTTCTGATAGCGTTTATTTTTTATTTCAAGCCTAATGACTTGTTTTCGCCGCTAGACAGTAATAGTCTTGTGATTTCACTTATTTTATCACTTTCATTTGTTACATAGATCGTGGGATACCACTCACGACTTTATAGTGCTGCACCACTGGGAGACTAGGCCACCAGAACCATTATCCGATATCCCACTCATTCACACCATCCTGATACTGAGCTAACCAGTCAATGTCCTATCCTAGTAACGCCAAGCGCCAGGCTTTGGTAGCGACAAGTATCAATTGTGTAAGTCATTGGTTTCAGTTGGCTGGGATTCCAATCTCCAACCTTCCACAAAGGAAGCCAGCCAGTGCTCGAATCGATTGGTAAGAAATCATCGCCCATCTACAGTGATGTCATTCAAGTAAAACAAAACAAAACAGGCGAATTTAAAATTCCCGGGGATTGGTTGATGTATGGAGTCAATCGGCAGCCGTTGGTCAATATGAGTAAACAGGATTACATTTATTACCAACGTAAGGTAAATACCCCCATGTACCCATGTGATCAAATCGCACACAAAATTACCAACTAAAGATATTACCTCTGCCAAGTAATCACATGAACTCAATTTACCAACTAAAAATAGGACCTCTGCCAATAAAGTATATAAATCAAAAGTTACGAATCAAAAATATCATCTCTGCCAAGAAATCATATAAGCTCAAATTACCAATTAAAGTAATTACCTCTTCCAAGAAAGCACATGAACCCAAGTTACAAATAAAAAACATCATCTCTGCTAAGAAATCATATAAACCCAAATTACCAACTAAAAATAGGAGACCTCTGCCAAGAAAGCATATAAACCAAAGTTACAAATAAAAAATATCATCTCTGCCAAGAAGTCATATGAACACAAATTACCAACTAAAAATAGGGCCTCTGCCGAGAAAGCATATAAACCAAAGTTACAAATACTAAATATCTCTGCCAAGAAATGATATAAATCCAAATTACCAATTATAAAAATATCATCTCTGCCAAGAAATGATATAAACCCGAGCTACCAATTACCGGTGTAAAGATTTCAAATTCATCCCTGATTGAAGTTCCCCCCCGGGAACTTGAAAACATTTTCAAATTCATCCCAGGGGAATTTGAAAACGTTTTCAAGTTCCCTCCCTCATTTTAACTTCCCCCCCCCCCCCATTTTTGGGGAATTTTCTTTATTTGTTGTTATTTTTTTTAAATTCTCATGACAAATATAATAATAGACAGAGAATAGCATAATGGAAATTATTACTAGTACAACAAAACATATTTCACCCCAAATCACATAAAAAGTCTCCAAGATGGCTAAGAAATAAATATTATAGGTCTGAATTTTAAAACGTTTTTAAAAGTTTTTTAAACAATTTTAAATTCCCCGAGCGGGGAATTTGAAAAAACGGGGAGGAATCTGAAAACTGTTTTTAATTTCCCCCCCCCCCCGGGAATCTGAAAACGTTTTTAATTTCCCTCCCGGGAAATTAAAAACGTTTTCAAATTCCCCGGGGGAACTTGAAAAGGGGGGAAATTGAAATCGTTACACCAGGATGAAAGTGATGTCGAGCAAAAATCGCGGAAATTAGCCAAAATTATCACATTTATACAATGACGGTAAATTTCGGGGGAAACACAGACTTTCACCCATAGGAATAGCACTGCCAGGGAACCACACAAAAAATGCCGGAAGTCAGGTTTCAACTATCCTTGTTGTGCCTGCATACCTAACACTTTCTTGTTCGGTTTTATGATCTCGCAACATCTAAGGTCATACATGAATGTGATTCAAACTAACCAATTGTTGTCATATACATCCTGATTCTTTGACATTTTGTTTAACAATAATCGGTAAATATAAAAAAATCGTCATGGGTATATTTTTTCGTGTGTTTGTTTGTTTGTTTAACGATCCCCAAGCACAAAAAGTAAACATCGGCTATTGGGGGTTGGCATATATCTATGCCGCATATACCGCATTCGTATGCCGCACACTGCATACCGCATTTATGGAATCTTAGCTTTAGGTGCACTCTCATAACCTATATAGGTTTAGTGTATAACTGCATTTGTCCACAGGGCTAAACAGTGTGGGAATTAAAAGCAATTGCACCAAAGACTGGTTAGCGTGAACATTTCCTGAATCACTCATTAGCAGCTACAGCCGTGAGTGAGTGACTGACTGACTGACTGAGGGAGTGAGTGGGTGCATATGTGAGAGACGAAGTGAGGGAGTGAGTAAGTGGGTGATTGAGTGACATACAGCTTGTAACATACATTATGTGACATCCACCGTGTGACATACACCATGTGACATGCACCATGTGGCATACATGTCACATACAACGGGTGACATATACCGTGTGACATGAAATGTGACAATTATGCTGTGTCAATTACAGCCTGTCACATACAGTGTGCCACACACAGCATGTCACATATCGTGTCACATAGGAGTGTCACATACAGCCCGTCGCATACAGTATGTCACATACAACGTCTCACATACAGTGTCACATATAGTGTGTCACATACAGTGTGTCACATACAGCGTGTCACATCCAGCGTGTCACTTCAGCCTGTCATATACAACGTGTCACATACATCGTGTCAATACAGTGTGTCACATACAGCCTGTCAAATACAGCCTGTCACATACAGTGTGTCACTTATATCGTGTCACTGACAGCGTGGCACTGAGAGCGTGGCACATACAGTGTGTCACATACAGCGTGGTACATACAGCGTGTCACGGACAGCGTGTCACACAACGTGTCACATACATTGTGTTACATACATTGTGTTACATACATTGTGTTATATACAGCGTGTCACATACAGCGTGTAACATACATTGTGTCACATACATCGTGTCACGTACAGCCTATCATATACAGCATGTCACATACATCGTATCACATACAGCGTGTCACATACAGCGTGTGACTTACAGCGTGTCACATACATCATGTCACATACATCGTCTCACATACAGCGTATCGCCTACATTGTGTCACATACAGCGTGTCACATACATCGTGTCGCATCCATCGTGTCACTACATCGTGTCACTAACAGCGTATCACCTACATTGTGTCACTTACAGCGTGTCACATACAGCGTGTCACATACAGGGATGAAAGTGCTCTCCGGGGGAAAAAGCGGAAATGCTGATATTCCCCCATAGGTTTAACGTTGTCAGGGAATCGTGGAAAAATCCCGGAAGTCGAGTTTCATATATATTAGTATACGCTGATAGTGCTGTGCCGTTTGAAGCATGTATTAGGAGTGTACGCTTGTAGGTTGGAGCCTGGAGGATTTATTAATATTAATAGTGTACACTGATAGCGCTACGACCTCAGCACCACATATTAGTATACGCTGATGGTGCTGCGCGATTGAAAAATCTCGGAAATCCGCGGAATCGCGGAGATCTTTCATCCCTGCACATACAACACAGTAATACACCCTCGGCTAAGTTAAATACAACCTGGCCAACAAGTGGCACAGCTACACTACACCTACCTCTCTCTCCTATTTAGTGCGAACCGTGCAGTGTTGCCTGGGACTATGGGCAAAGACCCTATAATACTAAGACGGCTCACTCACCCTGTACTGTGTAATCAAAATGATCAAACCCACCACTTGGTGTGCTGGCTGTTCTCTTGGTTAAACAGGTGCTATATTATATGTATAAATGTATATATGAATGTGAAAGATGTGTGATGATGGCGATACTGATGATGATGCTGATGATGTGTATTTCTTCATAGCAATTTCATATTGATGTGTATTCATACTTACCTATCTCATGTATAATATAATTGTATGTGTTTACATGTGAAACACGAACCAGCAGCCGGGCTGATCAAACCCACCACAAGGTGGCACTGCGAAATTTACATTACAATGGGAGAGATAGGGAGTGAGCCGTCTTAGTATTATAGGGTCTTTGCTACGGGTGAGTGGCAGCAGGCCACGGTCATTCCAAGATGGCTGAGCACCACAGTAATGCTGGTGTAATGAGAGGCCAGTGACATTTGGTAAGGGAGCCTCATCTAGCCTTCCCGCGAACGTGTGAGAAGTCTATCCCGTGAGACCCCGACTCTCACCCTACCCCCCCACCCCCCATCCCACCCCCGATACACACCCCAAGAGCTAAATCCCAGTAGGATTAAAGGCCCGCCTCACACTACACGACATCCGCAAGCAGAAGAGTAACTGATAACGCCAGTTTCAGGATTGGTGATCTTAATTATCAATGGACAAACCGGGCGCAGTGGTCGAATCGGTAGAGCACAGGCCTCGCGTGCGGGAGCAGATCGGGAGTTCAGTTCCCGGTCGAGTCAAACCAATGACTTAAAAATGTATACTTGTCGCTTCCTAGCCTGGTGCTCTGCATTAATAGCATAGGGCAAGGACAGGTTAGTTCAGTATCAGGATAATGTGACTGAGTGGGATATTGGGTCATGGTGCCAGCAGCCTGATCTCCATGAGTGCGCATTGTCACAAGTCGGTACGGATAATGATATGACCTTAGATGTTGCCAGGACGTAAACTTCAACAACCAACCAACCATCAAAGGACTGGCTCTTCTTACCTGAAATGAGTTCATTGCTGATGTACCACACCACAAAAAAAGTCCACCCGATTCGTCCAATGGCAAACCTCGTTTTTCGGCTCAAATCCAAGATGGCCCCTATTATAAAGGGTCTAATATTCAAATCGACCTAATTTTGGAACTAAACAACATAGCGACACATTTGACATGTCATTTCCAAATAACTTGAGGGTTCCCATTCGTGTGGTGACACATTAGAGGTTATAAGAAGTCAGGGTCATGTGTTAGGGTCAAGATCAAGCCAAATTTGACCTGAAATTTGGCCAAATTCACTTATTTTGACTTAGAAACATGCTTGATGTGTCACGTCCGACTAACATTAGGATGTCCATTCATCTGGTGATATTTTGAAATTGATATATGTCAATCATCAATATGATGTGATACTGTCAAGGTCAAAATCACATTGACCTTGAACCTGGCCAAAATGGTCTATATCAACCCAGAAAAATGTTTGACATGTCATTTCCAGCTACAGACCTGACCAAGATCACTTCAAATCTGCTATACTGTTTATATTGATTAATTATGTTTATTTTTATTTCTACAATCATAGCATCATCAATTCCAGACACTGTTTGTTTACTTTGTAAAACTTTTACCGTGAAGGACTACCCGTGCGTCGGACGCAGAGGTCTTGCTACGATCAATGACTTTACATTCAAACACAACAAACTCAATCCGGAGAACTCCATTCCTATTTATGATTTTGATGAAAACCAAAACAAATATGTACACTATGTGTGTCGCAAAAGTCACCCAAATACCAGACGATCTGAACAGATGCGTGAACGTAAAGACGATGGTGAATCGGCCTCAGCCCAGAAACTCAGATCTGATGTTAACTTCTTCTCTTTCCATACTGACTGTTATCTCTGCAGAATGTTTGTTGATCAAGAGAAGGCCAAGAGATATCCCAACAATCTCGAATCTGAATTCAGTCACATCATGCTCCTCAATGCAAAAGAGATAATGGCACAACGGTGGGAAGAATGTTGTGAAAAGAAATCAGATGGATGGGCTGATGGATAGCTAAATTTAGATTATGCCCAAATCCAGACTGCATCAACGTAACCCTGTACAGACAAACTACATAAACACATATAAATGCACACGCTGAATGCATGATCCCAACATGATGCACCACAACCACTTAAATAGTTGAATGTAGTAACAACATTTTATCTTATAATTGTTCTTGTAATTAAATAATGTGACTGACTGAAGCTAAACATGGCCAGAAGACAAGTACACTGGCGCTGAAGAAAGATTGTATTTAGATTATATGTCCAAAAAAAAACAAGGTGACAATAGTGAATCAAATATGTCAGCATATTTCTACTGATAAACAAAACATATCTACGCTTAATAATTATATAATTTTCACAGCAGTTGTTAAGTTACTTTTGTAGTTTTCGAGGCATCAAACAAAATCCTGTGAACTAGTGAAGCTGTGTTTAACCTTTGACCTCAGGACTGCTTTTTGCTCGATGGCTTCTGGTCCTGGGAGGTTCTGAGAGAAAGCGCAGCTGCTGTAAGAGACACATCCCTCTTTACTTAAACTGATTGAAGGCCTTTCAAAAGAAGGTAGTACTGCAACGGAGCAGAAAGCCCACGAAGGACAGATAAACGTGGACATACTCAAGCAGAATTAAAGTTCCATAATCAAATCATTTTGAGTTTCTGCCATATTCGCGCCCCAAATTTCCAAATTACTCACATTGCCCATGGTTCGGTGGGAACAACACGCCTCCTCCCTCCCTTGTCCGCTGTGCTTTGGACTCATCTTCGGGTGGACGGATGAGTCGATCTCTCCATCCACCCGATTGGCCAGCAAGCTTTCAAACCTTTTCTCCCATTGGCCACAGTTCACTGATCTCTTCACTTCTCAGGGTGCTGGAAATATGCCAAATTTCCGCCCATGCACCTTACTACTTAGTTTCTTTTTTGTATTTCATTGAGCTGGGGCTGAATGCTACTGTATTTATTTAATAAATTGTTATTACCTGCACTTCTTTGTCGGTGTCATCCCATAGCCAAATAATATAACATGGTAATAGAAATAATATACTTTACTGTACATTTTAATATGATTCTTTTACCTGTATTTGAAAATAATAGCATAGCACAGGAGCAGCAAACTGCAATAAATGTTTAATGAGTGCACCAGTATCTAAATTGAATATCCAAGATCAAATCTAGTTAAGTGTTTGGCTCACAAAATGTGATCTAAGGTCCTAAAAGAAGGGAACTCGAACTACTCATTTGGTGTCATATACATCCTGATTCCTCAGCACTTTGTTTAACGCTAATCGGTAAATATTTAAAACATCGCGGAAATCCGCAAAATCACGGAGATCTTTCATCCTTGCTGAGTAGTCATGTTGGTCACGTGACTGCCCCTTTAACTGGAAGTCTACTTAAACATAATTAAGTGTTGCACATCCTGTGTTAGGTTACTAACTTTCAGCGAACTAAGCTAAGGAGTGTGCTTCAAAATGTGTTAATTCAGCGCATGCGTATAGTAGTCAATGTGTGTTACCTAATAACAGATTTGCACAAGGGTAATTAGACATTTCGTAAGTATATACTTAATAAACCATGGGAATGCAAATATGAACAAATCTGTCCACCTAAATGTGGCCATGTTTGTTCTGCATTGTTTTTAACAGCGGCTATTTGTTTGACAATAACCCGCAGTATCGGACTACAGATGAGATCCATCAGTGTAATGTCCCACGTTTTCCCACTGCATACATGTGGTGTTCTCTGTGGCGGAGTGGTTAGAGTGTCTGACCTTTTTCTAGGTCAGACTCCTAATCTCAAGGTCGGTGGTTCGATTCCCCATGCCCCCACCTCCGCCAATTTGAATTTCCACCGCTGTGTAGAACTTACAGCATCATCAAAGGCCAGTTGCTCTCATACCATGTCTATGTGGTGTGGGAGGTTAAAAATCCCTTGGATCGGTAAAAGTGTAGGCACGGGCTTTCTATCGACAAACTGTCTAATGGTGAAAACAAGTCTATTCGGACTTATCCATGGTATGCAGTATAAATCTTCAAGAAAAATACAAATAAATCAACTTTAATCACATTGCAGAAATCTACTTCTTTAAACCGACTGCACTGTCACAAGTCGGTACCCATCCTGATATGACCTTAGATGTTGTCAGGACGTAAGCCTCCAGCAACCGACGAATCATTCAAACCATACTACTCTGCCTTTCGGTATATTAGTTCCACATGTTCATAAATATGAAGTACATACAATGAGATATGTGAATGGGTACTTAATGTATAACATTTCAAATTGTGTATAATTTAAATCCAAACGACCAGAACTTTATTGTGATTGACGTGTCAGCTGCCATTGCAATTGTATCCTAATGGTCTTAGGTAATTTGACCTGACAAGGTCGGCAGACATATGGTGTCACTAAGTGACCATGTAATCTTAGCCCTGATAGGTTCGGCTCATGAGAGGGATATAAGCATCAACGCAGGAGGCAGCACAAGGTGACCTTCTCAAGGAGGCCACCTCCACTAAATAAGGAGTGAGGGTGGGCCAGGGTCTGAAGGCCCAGTCACATAGCCATTAGTGAACATAGTTGAACGTAGTGGAGGCTAATGTAGTTGAACGTAGTTGAACGTAGTTGAACGTAGTTGAACGTAGTTGAACGTAGTTGAACGTAGTTGAACGTAGTTGAACGTAGTTGAACGTAGTTGAACGTAGTTGAACGTAGTTGAACGTAGTTGAACGTAGTTGAACGTAGTTGAATGTAGTACAACTTACCAGAATCCGTACTTCTCCTTGATGATAACAGGAAAATAACGTCTGTGGGCCGTGAGTTCCGATTTAAGCTTTGGACATGTTCAAAAGAGCAGTACGTTTGAGGCAGACATACTCTAGTGAACTCTAGCGTACTTCTTAATATACTCTAGCATACACTAGCATAATTTGACCCACACACAACCTTGGCTGTTCTGCCGTGGTCACATAGCCGTTAGTGGACAAAGTTAAACGTAGTTGAACGTAGTGGAGGGTAATGTAGTTGAACGTAGTTGAATGTAGTTGGACGTACCGGGATCCATACCATAACGTACCGGGATCCGTACTGTAACATATTTATCCCTACCATTATGTGGGTACCTTAAGGTATTTGAACGTAGTGACAGCACGTTTCACCCACGTTATTCTAACTATGTTCAACTATGTTCACTAATGTGTATGTATTGTAACCGGGGCTTTATTTGGAAACTGACCAGTTTGTTGTGCTACTGGGTCGGGGCGTTAATTGTACACATATATCTGGATCATGTCTGCTGACAGTCCCAACTCGACACTGACGCACCTATTTTTGTCTACACAAGAACTTGCGTGATGTTGGATTTTAACTGAGTTCTTGCAAAGATGGTTGCCATATTTTGTAATAACACCTACTAACTGGATTTATATATCAACAGGGTGCTAAATCCGATTTTAAAATGGCGACCTTTGGGAAATGGATCTAAATGGGGCGGTGAAGGGATGAGGGGGAAACCCTCTGTCGGATCAGATAATAATGGCATGTTAACTGAGCATGATATCAATTGCGGCGTCCATGAAATCGGCGTTGTGACGTCATGATTATTCGCTGCCCTTTGTGTATCCCGCGTCTCAATGCACGCGCATATTAACCCAGGCCACAATGACGTCATACCCGCGACATGACGCCAACAATACGTCCTGATGACGCATGCGCTGCAGGACGCTCGAGTCACGTGATTACTAACGACTGCAGGCAGTGTCTGCCACTTACAACGCCGATACCCATAATGCAGGGCCCGGTGCGTCCCCAACCCAGCCGCTTCCGGTGCTCTGTACTGTCTTGAGAGTGGTGGGTAGGGGGGTGGCGGGGACAATGCCCCCGAGTTTATTAGACAGAGTGGTACACCCAGGCAACAAATGACGCAATCACCAGCGATTTTCACCCATAGCGGGACAAAGTGGCCTAGTTGGCTAGTTCCCATAGGGACTTCAAAACACAGGCTGCTCATCACATGCTCCGCGTATTCGCCCATAATGGGACGTAGTGGCCTAGTTGGCTAGTTCCCATAGGAACTTCAAAACACATGCTGCTCATCACATGCTCCGCGTATTCGCCCATAACGGGACATGGTGGCCTAGTTGGCTAGTTCCCATACAGAATTCAAAACACAGGTTGCTTGCTCATTGTACGCTGCACCCAGCCAAACTGCACAGTCATCTGGCCCCATTTCAGGACAGCTGATAAACAACTGATAAAGGGCAACGGTATAGACGAAAAGGAGCAGAAAGTACTCTCAATTCTCTCTGGCAGAGCTGTCTGCAGGAGGCACCCAAGTATATGCATTAAATCTTCCATTTCCACTCAAATGTAGACTGTTGGGAATTGAATGTCTGTTGTCCCATGTTGTAATAATTACGCCTGTCCTAATTTGAACTTAGTAGAAACAGTATATTATAGATGACTATTTGCGAAGATTTTATTTTAGACTGACAGTTGTGTTAAAGTACATTTTATTCAGTGCTCGCTGGTCTATACCGTGCGCCTTTAAGTGCGCAGTGATTAGGCCAAGAACGAGGCTGGGAGGCTCAGCATCATCCGGGAACGGATTCTCTTCTAAAAAGAATTTGCATGCGCAAAAAACAGAAAATTATGTAATCATATGACAAAACCACATATTACATTCCAGGCCTCAGACCGCTGCACTACCCAATATGGCGGGCTTGTTTGTCAATGACGTCCGCAAATAATTAGTCTATGCTGATGTTCGGGAGCAAATATTCTAAGCAATGGAGAGGCGCATAGGGATAGTGCGTCATTGGGGTTTGAGGTACAAGTAACTTAGCATCAGGCCGAATGCAGAATTACAACAGTGAACACGGATATCGGCTTTATAGTGTTTCCCCACTAGCATATTATGCCACCAGCACAATGGCCCGATACCCGACTCAGTCACATTATCCCAAACCTCGAACAACTAGTCATTGCCTTAACCTAGCATTGCGGGGCAACAGGAAAGGTAGTGACAAACATCAATTTGCCAAGTCTTGGGCTTATACTTGCATAGTCCGATGGTTTTGAGTTTATGTCATTTTCTGAAATAAACATATTAGATTGATCGTTATGACCTAACTTACATTAGCTTGAAGTAACTTTGATTTAAAATGGCTAACTTTTGAGATATTTGAAATGCAAACAGGCAACATTAGTTTTTGCATGCATGCCAAAACTCTAACACCATGGGCTTCTGCAGTAAAAGGTTCTTTTAAACTGCCTCAGTTTTCCCTTTTATGTAGCACCAAATGTTTAATAAGTCCATCGGTATCTTAGTTAGATATGTAGAATCAAATCTAGATAAATACTTTGATTTTGAATATTTGATGTTTTCATCAGACTACGCAGCTTTAACTCGGTTGGCGAGCAATATCACAAATTGCAAACTCTCAAACAGGATGAACATGGCCTGGTGCCTCGGCCACCGTTTCCGGTGAGGCGCGAAGAAATGACCCAGGTTAGACGACATCTTGTCGCTGTACGACTACAAGCCTGGACTTGCAACATTTTCAAATGTTATTACAAAACCCAGAGATATTCACTGAACCCGCCCCCCCCCCCATCCCGCTGAATGATCCTCCATTAAATAATTGCAGAGATGAGTGTCTGGTTTAAAACATAGCGGATTAACTACACACAGAGCCGATTTGTGTTACAGTGATTACGGCTGGTTGCAATTCCATTTGGCAGCCATCAAAGCCACCTGGTGGTGGCGATGGGGACTACAAGTGTTCTTCGTGCTGACCCCATTAGTTAGGGTTATAAATACCAGCTGAAGATTGGTCCGCAAGGCGGCGCCACAGACCCCTGTGGCATCACACATCACACACAAGATAGAGCACTTAAGGGTGAGATGTCAGGTCACGGAGGGGCTGCCAAGGTTAAGGGGTCAATTAGTTAATATCAAGATATATACTCAACGTTGTATTATATATAATGTATTTACAAAGAAATTCAAAGCGAAGTGAAGAATGTTGATGATTCGGCGAGTGAGCAAATCGCCTGTTGCGCCACCGGAAGATTACTGGTCCGCAGCAAATTGAACCTTACTTCCCCATTTGCTGAATTAACCCACGGTGCCAACACAAACCAACGAGCGCTCGGCATCATGCACATTATACAAACATCATCTCTCCGTCATTTATATTCGTACTTTATAACATAATAAACCAAATAACACTGGCGCACATTGGTAGAATTTCTTCGATAAAAAAAGTACCGAAGCATTTCTAGGTTCAAGCAATTTACTGTCAATAGACACCATGAATGCCCTGAGGTAAGGATCACGAAATCTCCATTGAATATTTAGATTCAGAGCCGTAGCCTTACTTATACCCCTTACTCAACGTAATTCCTACCCTGCCTTTGTGTCAAAGGACATGCAAACTGCAGCTGCAACCAAACTGCAAACTGCAGCTGCAACTATCCAGGAGCTTTACACTATTACAGTGAATACCTAGCAGGTCTGAGGTATCTACTTGGGCACCAGACGGGATGGCTGAATGAGTTGAGTGTCCGTCTTCCATTTTGGTAGATCGTGGGATTCGAACCCGAACCCATGGGTTCGAACCCTGGTCGAGTCAAACCAATGACCTAAAAATTGATACTTGTCGCTTCCTAGCCTGCCACTCGGCATTATTAGGATAGAGCAAGGACTGGTTGGGTCAGTGTCAGGATAATTTGACTAAGTGAGATATCAGCTCATGATGCTAGCAGCCTGGTCTCCCAATGGGGCAGCACTATTATGTCACCATGAGTGTGCACTGTCACAAGTCGGTACCCGTCCCGACATGACCTTAGATGTTGCTAATGATGTAAACCTCCAACAACCTACCAACCAACTTCCTTGGGCCTACACACATTCGCTACTGTGCGGGGCTAGGCATGCAATAATAGCAGGGAGTGCAGGCGTCACGTAGTTATCATCAGTTTTGTCTGCAGGACTTAGATCCTGCTGTGGTGGGTCTGGATTACACCGGTCGGTCGCAGCCGGCAGCAGTTTCAACATAAAATTACTTTTTGTCTTCAGATGGTGGTAATCTGATTGTGGCCGAATAGAAGCTGGCTTAATTAGTGTGGACGCACGCCTCTCTGCTTCTAAAACCGTCTAAAAATAGATGGCGCAAATCCAGCAAGATCTGCACCTGAAGGCTATTCTTCTTTCTAAACAAGGCTCATGGCGCGTCCATAACGGATATTGGTGTTAGAGGTGATTGGATCAGGGCCGTAGCTTGCGGGGGCGGCGTGAAGGGATGAATTCCCCCCTTGCACCTCACCCCACCCTTTTCATCACAAAGAATCCTAGTTGGGCAAAACAACAGTATGTAACCTCCCTGAAATGGCTGGAAATGGTATTTCAGAGCCTTTAGATTTAAAATAATTCCTGGTGGGGTAGGGGGGGGGGAGATCTCAGGTTCCACTAGCCTCATGCTTTCACCCCTCGTTCGTTCCAAAAATGTATCTGGTTATTTGCATATTTAGTTTGAACTCATGATCTCTACAACATAAAATAAATGTGAAGCTTCTTTTATTTAACTATGTCTCTAGAGCAAATTGATTTTCATATCATTGATTATTGGACGTCAAAAAGACAGTCATTCTGACATATTTCTTGGAAGAAACCTGCTGCCGCCACCTAGGCTACTCTTTCCAATAAGCAGCAAGGGGTCTTTTATATGCACTTTCCCACAGACAGGACAGCACATACCACAGTCTTTGATGAACCAGTTGTGGACCACTGGCAGTAAGTAATTACAGTACTCTGATCCCCCCACCCCACCCCAAGATGCCTTGGGGTCGTGGGTGGGGTGGTCATGCTGGCTATAATCGCACCCATAATGGGGGCGCTGAACTTAAACCTTGAGAGAGTGGGTATTCAAAGCTGAGAATAGTTTTCACTTATTCATACAGACCTAACAAGGCAGAAGTGCACCTATTTGTAAACAGGAGACGTACCTGTTCCAGAACTCTCCCAGCATTGTTTAATGCACTGGTGTGTCTTGTTACCAACACACACACATAAATAATAAATAACCAGCGGCTATGTATAGTTACACCAGACCCAGTTTAACACCTGACGCCTCGTAGGGTCCTCGGTGCATAATTAATCTCCAAAATAAGCTGCAGCAAGGATCAAAGTAGAGCTGGGTGGGTTTGCTGCTCATGCGCACTGTGCGCTCAGCCAGCCCTGCCTCAGCAGCAGCTTGCCGACAAAACAAAGCCCGGCATGAATCAGCGGCTCTTTGGAATTCAGGTAATTCTTACCTCATTTAAAGATCTGATCACGCAATTTTACAGTGGTTGGTTGTTGGAGTTTTACGTCCTGGCAACATCTACGTTCATATCGGGACGAGTTTACAGTGTATTCCTTGCATGATTATTTTATGTATTTTAATGAAAGATCACACTTAGGCTATTTGAACTTAAACCCAGTAGATCAGGATTGGTCTGCCTAGCACTATCACTCCTCAGTACCACATGGATTGTATTAGAAGTTCTATAACGTCATTTAGGTAAGGGAATGGTGGATTTACATCGGAACTGCAAAACTTTCAAATTTACGCTATATATATGTAGTGGTCTGCACTGACCTCTCAGGCAAGGAGCCGCATAGACAGGTAGGCGTGGGTAGTGTGTTGATATCAGGGAGCCTAGGTGGTGTAATGGTTAGCACACTGGCCCGGAATGCAAAGAGATGTGGGTTCGAGTCCCGCATTTCCCATTTTCATCACCCCCACGACACTGGTTGCCGTGATCATGATCCTTTACAAGTATGCGCTGTATAGTTGTTGAACCTACCCTGTGTATGTATGTGCTTGCATTGCCTGTATGTATGTAATTGTAAGCATTACAAGACTTACAATTCCAGGGGGACGAGTGTAGTGGTCTGCACTGACCTCTCAGGCAAGTAACCACATAGACAGGTAGGCGTGGGGAGTGTGTTGATATCAGGGAGCCTAGGTGGTGTAATGGTTAGCACACTGGCCCGGAATGCAAAGAGATGTGGGTTCGAGTCCCGCTCTAGGCGCAGTATTTCCCATTTTCATCACCCCCATGACATATATATATATATATATATATATATATAAATATGCACGCTTCTTTTCCCCTCGCATCATTTCATGTCGTGTTAAAGTTGCATCGTTTGATGTTTTTGAGTTTGTCATTCTCTGAGATAAATATAGTAGACTGATAATTATAATCTATCTTGCTTTAGTTTGAAGTAACTATGCTTTGAAATGACGAACTTCACAGATTTTTTAATTGTAAGCATGCCAAGTTAATTTTGGTATGCTTATCAAAGCTCTGACCCCCCCCCCTCGCCCCCCATAGGCTTCAGCAGTAACATATTCTATTAAATTGACTTACTATGCCCGTTCAAGTTGTATGCAGCAACCAATGCTTAATAAATAAACCAGCTTCTAAGTTTGATGCATGTAGGTTCAAATCGAAATAAGTGTTTGGCTTTTGAAAAATGTGCTGCTTTTATCGGACTATGCAGCTTTAATTTAGCATCGTAACTGCTGAGGTGTAAAGGAGACGGTGGACGAGATGAAAGGATGGCAGCCCGATGTAGGCAGGGGAGACCTTATTTTCTTTTTCTTTAATAATAGGAGATAATTTGACGCTAAATCTCCCCTGTGGCAGTGCGGTGTGAGCCGGTGTAGTAAGTTCAAAACACTACCCCACAAAAACACTACAGTAGTGTTTTCAACCTAGGTTCAAAACACTATGGTAGTGTTTTCAACCTAGCTGAAGGTAGGTTCAAAACACTACTGTGGCCACACTCAAAACACTATCCTCAAGTTCAAAACACTACCTTTAAGTTCAAAACACTACAGGACAGCACACAGTCGTCGGCCCGACGGCGCCGGCCTCCGGCGGCCCGACGGTGGAAAACGCCGTCGGGCCGACGTTGTTTTGTCTAACCTCCCGCCGTCGGGGCGACGGCGGCTGCCGCCGTCGCCGCGACGGCGGAAACTCCGACGAGCCGAGTCGACAAAATAACGTCGGCCCGACGGCGCAAACGCCGTCGGGCCGACGTTATTTTGTCCAAGCTCCCACCGTCGGTCGACGGCGGCTGCCGCCGTCGACCCGAGAAGACACTGTCACTCTAGTGTCAGTACGAAACAGGTGCAAAAATATTAGTTTTATTCAAAATTAATAGAAATCGAGAACCCATACCTTATAAATTTAATATAGTCTGTACGTATTGACACTATAGTGACAGTGTTTTCTCGGAAAAAACCAAGATGGCGGTTCTTCGTCAAAATTCCGTACAGCCTACAGGGTAATTAAAATCGTATTAACACGAATAATTCCATTAATACTTCGTAATAAATTACAAAACTTTTACAAAATAATCGAAACATATTAATAAACAAACCTGGTAAATGATTCCTTAAAATTCCTGGGATTTCTGGAGTTATTGGTAGAAAAAGAACACTGATCAACGATCGCACGTGTTCCGCTGGCGACTCGAGCTGGAATTCAAATTTAAAGAACTGCGCAAGCGTGAACCACCACCGTCGGCTCGACGGTGGCTCGACGGTGTACCAGACGTGGAAAATGAATGCAAACCTGCGGCGGCCCACCACCGTCGGGCCGACGAAGGCCCGATGGTGAATCAAAAGTGGAAAGGGATTGAACCCTAACGTCGGAAAACCACCGGCGGCCCGACGGTGGCCCGACGGCGGCCCGACGGCTCAAAAGTGGAAATTTGGATTGAACCCTAACGTCGGAACACCACCGGCGGCCCGACAGTGGCCCGACGGTGGCTCAAAAGTGGAAAGGGATTGATTCCCAAAGTCGGAAATCAACCGGCGGCCCGACGGCGGCCCGACGGTGGAAAGTCGATCGCGACGGTGCGACCAATAGCCGACGTCGGCCCGACGGCTGTGTGCTATCTGGGTATGTACTAAGGCGGGGGCAGTAGGGGTTGTTTTTAGTGGTTATTGTTTTACATTCTAGCAACATGGAAGGTCATATCGGGATGGGTACTCACTATCCTATTAATGCCAAACGCCATGCTAGGAAAGCGACAAGTATCAATTTGTGGTGCATACACCGCAGCATCATCAGCGTATACTAAAACGTGGTGCACACGCTGCAGCACTATCAGCGTAACACGTGGTGCACACACCGCAGCACCATCAGCGTAATATGTGGTGCACATGCCGCAGCTCTATCAGTGTATACTAATATGTGCTTCAAACGCCGCAGCAGGGTCAGCTTGTTGTGATAGTGTTTTGAACTTGGGTAGTGTTTTGAACGTATGTAGGGGTAGTGTTTTGAACTTAACAGTAGTGTTTTCAACCTAAGTTCAAAACACTACCGTAGTGTTTTGAACGTAGGTTCAAAACACTACCGTAGTGTTTTGAACGGCGTAGTGTTTTGAACGTCCTACACCGGCGCTAACCGCGAGGTGTGGCAAAGTTTGGTAAAGGTGCCGGGTTAAACACCGTCCTAGTCAGACACTATAGCCCCGTTCACAGACGGGCCTTAAGTTACCTTAACTAGTTTGCCTCATCAAAGTCGACTCAGATCGCGTGTGTGAACGCTCCTCTGAGGCGAATTAGGGCTGAGTCGACTCAACTAGTTTGCCTCAAGTAAACCGCTTCGCTAGATTAGATGAGGTGAACTAGCTTGAGTCGTCCTAAGTGGCATGTGTGAATATAACTGGTTTAGTTGAGGTGGCTTAAGCTCATGGATGGGGACTGCTTCCTAACAGGTAGTTGCTTTCATAGTGGTTAGAACACATGTTTGGACCGTCCTACATGTTTGAACAGTCCCATTTTTTCATATATCATATGGAGACTGCTTCCTAACAGGTAGTTGCTTTCATAGTGGTTAGAACACATGTTTGGATGGTCCTACATGTTTCAACAGTCCCATTTTTTCATATTTCATATGGAGACTGCTTCCTAACAGGTAGTTGCTTTTGATAGTGGTGGGAGCACATGTTTGGACCGTCCTACGCTTCCCATCTCTTTGTTAGGTATGTTGTTCATATGTATGTACTGTGGATGTATGTGTGGCGTGCGGATGTACCTGTGGATGTATGTGTGGATGTATGTATGTGTGGATACCCATCCTGATATGATCTTAGATGTTGCTAGGATGTAAAACAACAACAAACAAACATCGATCTGAGCCGGTTTAACGCACATGTCTGAATGAGACGCACTTTGAAAACTCTGTATGTGTGAATGCGCCGCTAGTTCGACTCATGTAGTTCGCCTCATCTAAGTTGGCCTAACGCTGTCCGTGTGACCACGGCTTATGAGACACAGGGAAGAGAGCGCGCCTGCCAGGCACTGCCGAACACACGTCAGTCACGGCTGCTCACGGCGCCTTTTGCACCCGGCCCCACAATCGCATTTAATTAACGGCTTGAATATTGTCATGGTACCGTGTTCCTAGTGTGAGATTCTATAGTCACAGTACCATGATGGCAGTAGATTATTCTACAATCACGGTTCCACTCAGGGTTAGGGTTAGGGTTAGGGTTAGATATTTTGGGTAGGCATTGACTGTAGACTTTGGATCTAAAAGAATGGTACCATGACACTAGACTGTCGATCTATATCATCGGTACTGTCATGCTAGGCTGCCGCACTGCTGTCATGGTACTGTGATTTTAGAATATCCTGACACACCAATAGTACCCTACCAGGTGGAGCTGTTAACTACAAACACACCAATAGTACCCCACCAGGTATCGCTGTTAGCTACAGATACACCAATAGTACCCCAACTTGTGTCGCTGTTAGCTACAGACACAGATAGTACCCCACCAGGTGTCACTATTAGCTACAGACACACCAATAGTACCCCACCTTGTGTCACTGTTAGCTACAGACACACCAATAGTACCCCATCAGGTGTCGCTGTTAGCTACAGACACAACAATAGCACCCCACCATGTGTCGCTGTTAGTTACAGACACACCAATAGTACCCCACCATGTGTCACTGTTAGTTACAGACACACCAATAGTACCCCACCAGGTATCGCTGTTAGCTACAGATACACCAATAGTACCCCAACTTGTGTCGCTGTTAGCTACAGACACAGATAGTACCCCACCAGGTGTCACTATTAGCTACAGACACACCAATACTACCCCACCATGAGTTGCTGTTAGTTACAGACACACCAGTAGTACCCCACCAGGTGTCACTGTTAGCTACAGACACACCATTAGTACCTCACCATGTGTCACTGTTAGCTACAGACACACCAGTAGTACGCTACCATGTGTCGCTGTTAGCTACAGACACACCAATAGTACTCCACAATGTGTCGCTGTTAGCTACAGACACACTAATAGTACCCGAACATGTGTCGCTGTTAGCAACAGACACACCAATAGCACCCCACCATGTGTCGCTGTTAGTTACAGACACACCAATAGTACCCCACCATGTGTCACTGTTAGCTACAGACACACCAATAGTACCCCACCTTGTGTCACTGTTAGCTACAGACACACCAATAGTACCCCATCAGGTGTCGCTGTTAGCTACAGACACAACAATAGCACCCCACCATGTGTCGCTGTTAGTTACAGACACACCAATAGTACCCCTCCATGTGTCACTGTTAGTTACAGACACACCAATAGTACCCCACCATGTGTCACTTTTAGCTACAGACACCAATAGTACCCCACCAGGTGTCACTGTTAGCTACAGACATACCAATAATACCCCACCAGGTGGCACTGTTAACTACAGACACACCAATAGTACCCGACCATGTGTCACTGTTAGCTACAGACACACCAATAATACCCCACCATGTGGCGCTGTTAACTATAGACACACCGATAGTTCTCCACCAGGTGGCGCTGTTAGTTATCTACAGGCAATCAGCGCACCCAGACCGCAGGGCTTTCCCCGCCTTAATCCCAGTGGACGCCATGGCTGGTTAATCCAGAGGCATACACCCACCTGACCCACACCACCTGCCGAAGACCACCTTTCTCACACCACCTCCCTCACACCAGTCCGCTCTGTCTTCCTTCATGGCACGCTGGCTTTCCATGTGGTAAGTCGCGGGTTCAAGCGCTGGGCGATTCAAACCGAAGACTTACAAGGGTGATTCCGCGGTATTGCTAAAATGAGGCAAAGACTGGCTGACTGACTGTTGGGATAATGTTACTGAGTGCAATATCCGGTGCCGGCTTAGTTGTTGACAGGACGTCAAACAATATTCAATTAATCTTCAACATACTACTCACACTGCTTTCGCTGGAAAAGATGGCACTATTAAGGATCTATATACCTCCTTAACTACTTCGCTTAAGCAGAGCAACAAGCACTCCAGGTACTGGCTATACATGGCCTCCGTGTAGTACCCTATATATCTATGGCGACATGCAATGGTGCTTAGACAATGCAATGTCAGTAATGACAGGTCCAGCAGCAGGTCCAACTCATTGACAACCTTAGCGAATATAGTCGGTAAGCCTACCTTCCTTATAAATAACTCCACAGCGTGAGTGATGGCTGGAAGGGGGTTTGAGGTGGTTATTCAGTGATTCAGTGATTGATGGTGATTTTATGCGAGGTTCATGAGGGAAGGCCATATTCACGATGGAAAGTGAGAATAATATATTCAATGAAAATCATCATATATAGCGACCAATATCAAAGTCAATCAGTCAATCAGTCAATCAGCCAATCAGCATCGCCCACACCCCAGCTCCTGCCGGTATTGCAGTTTCTGCTGTATGCCAGTATGCGAGGGACACATCGCTCCTGCGCATGTATCAAAATCGAACAGCATCATCACTAACCTTATAAATTTAATATAATGTTTTTGGTAAAGATGTTTTCTATATGTGTACCAAGCAATTTGTTTCTAGATGGTGTGGTTTTAGAGATATTACACCTTTTCTGTATTTTCTGTATGAAGATTGCTCACGACCATTGACAATGCCTTGAGTTTGACGGTACACGCAGTGCAAAACATTAGTTTTATTCAGAATTAATAGAAATCAAGAACCCTAACCTTATAAATTTAATATAATCTGTTTGTTGAATATGTTTTCTGTATGTGTGCCAAGCGGTTCGTTTCTATGTGGTGTAATTTTAGAGATATTTGACTTTTTCTGTATGAAGATTTGCTCATGGCCATTGACAATGCAAACTGGCGTACCGCAGAAACTGCAACACCGATATTGGCAGGAGGGATACAGGGGTGTCTGCTGGTCTGGGAACTATGCCTGTCCTCTATCATTGGTGATGGAGGAATCAGCTACACAGTGTCCTTGTGGGTTCTAGCTGCATTCCACAGTCGGTTAAGGTTGCATAGTCCGTCGGTTTTGAGTTTCTGTCATTTTCTGAGATAAATATATTAGGTTTATCATTATAATCTAGCTTGCTTTAGTTTTAAGTAACTTTTATTTTAAATAGCTAGCTTTTAAGATATTTCAAGTGCAAACATGCAACATTAATTTTGGAAAGCATGCCAAAACTCTGATACCATAGACTTCTGTGGTAACAAATTCTATTAAATTGCCATTCTATGTGGTGACTCATGTTTAATAAGTGCACCAGTATCTAAGTTAGATAATTATTTTGGTTTTTTAAATTTGATGTTTTCATCGGACTATGCAGCTTTAACACCAGGTGAATTTACCACTGAAGGCCCTTCACTACAAATGTTCCTATTGAGATTTGTCACGTGATATTACAGAGAACCCCCATTAATTCCCACGCTGACCTTCCCGGAACCTCCAATTCCCACAACCAGATCCCTCCCCTACCCTTCTTGTTTAATGCTAGTTTTCTTCCAGATTGCACTGATGCCCATGGCTCCTGCTTTCTTTTGTAGAATTACTTATTTATTACACTGTCCGACATTAAAGTTGCATAGTCTGATGGTTTTGAGTTTATCACATTTTCTGAGCTTAACATATTAGGTTGTTCAATATAATCTACCTTACTTTAGTTTGAAATAACCTTTATTTTAAATCGCTAACTCTTGAGATATTTGAAATGGAAACATGCTAAATTAATTTTGGCAAGTTTGCCAAAACTCTATCACCATAGGCTTCTGCAGTAACAGGTTCTATTAATTGACTCAGTATCCCCTTATATGTGACGACAAATGTTTAATAAGTGCACCAGCATATAAGTTAGATATGTAGAATCAAATTTAGATAATTGTTTTGGTTTTGAAAATGTTTTCATCGGACTATGCAGCTTTAATGTTGCCATATTATCTTTCCCGCTGGCAGCTGCGCAAGTGATCACAGCTGTAATTATAATTCTGCATTCATAATTCAAGCTTTGAAATTAATGCTTGCCTGGAAACTATTAATAAATATGATTTCATGGGGCATTCCAATCAATCTTACTAAATTTAGTAAGAAAGACAGCTGCAGCTGCAGTGAGCATTCCTTTTTGAATCCGGATAAATAACAGACCCTTCGGACGGAGATGGAGACAGCCACAATTAAAAGAAGGCCCTAATATATAAGGAAGTTCCCCTTCTGCTTAGTTTACAATACATTATCATTTAAGTATGTATTTAGAATTGCATTGTCTGATGCTTTTGAATTTCTGCCATTTTCTGAGATGCATACATTATGCTAATTATTATAGTCTACCTTAGTTTAGTTTGAAGTAACTTATATTTTAAATGGCTAACTTTGGAGATATTTGACGTCAAAACATGCCAAATTAATTTTGGCAAGCACGCCAATTCTCTGGCACCATAGAATTCAGTAGAAACATGTTCTATGAAATTGACTTATTAATATTATGAGCTTCTATGCAGCAAACAAAAAATGGTTAATAGGTGTACCAGTATCTAAGTTGAATATGTAGAATTAAGTCTAGATAAGTGTTTTGGTTTTGAAAGTTTGATGTTTTTATCGGACTATGAAACCTTCACATAATTCACCACAGAACCACTACCAAATAACTGACTACTGATTCCATAATTTGTTGGCTGGTATCGTCGGGATGATACACACATAGGGAACATTGCGCCTACAGCAGGATTCTTTCAAAAACGCACTTCTCACCATTCCAGGGCTAACGTCCTAACCATTATCCTACCTGGGCTTCCCGATGTAATCACCCTACCCACGCTTACCTGTCTATGTGGTTCCTTGCCTGAGAGGTCGGTGCTGACCACTACAGTTAGTAAAGATAGGCAGTGACCTACTCTACACATCCTATCTAACCATAACATACCTCGGCTGAACTACAACTCGATATTAATACTAAACCACCTCTGACTTGGCGGCTGGAGCTCACTTACACCACTCTCTCATACCCCACCACCTTATTACACCGTCCTGATATGACCTTAGATGTTGCTAGGACGTAAAACAACAACAAACAAACAAAAATCCTTAATACAAGACCAGACGGGATGGCCAAATGAGTTGCGCCGTCCATCTCCCGTTTTAGTAGATCGTGGGATTTGAACTCACGGGTTCGAACCCACGGAGTCGGACCGTGGTCGAGCCAAACCAGTGACATAACAATGTATGTTTGTCGCTTCCTAGCATGGTGCTCGGCATTATTAGGATAGGGAAAGGACTGGTTAGCTCAGTCTTAGGATACTATGACTGAGTGGGATATCAGGTCATGGTGCTGGTGGCCTGGTTTCCCAGTGGGGCATCACTATAAAGTCACAAGTTGGTCCCCGTCCTGATATGACGTTAGATATTGCCAGGACGTAAAACCCCAACAACCAACCAACCTTATTACAAACAGAACACCTCGACAGTTCCCAGCGCCATCCTCAAACACACTTGAACATTCATCAAGGTATCAACGGCCGAAAGACCAGAGCTTCAAGGTTGAAACCCCTGCAGAAGTAATTCCGATGTTTAACATTCGCAATGGCCTCCCTAAGTGTTGCAGTGTGTGGAATACTCAGACTTCTCCAGTAGCCAACAGGAGAAGTATGCTGTCAGGTGGGGCTATGGCAGTCTCAACAATGGCTGCCCAGTACCTCCCAGTGGATTGGACACTGACGCCCCTTCTCGAGACTTGCGGTATGTTGCTACTCTCCCTCTGCCCCCCCCCCCCCGGACACCGCCGCCCCCCCCCCCCCCCAAACACACACAATCACCCATCTTCTCGCTGTTTTCAATATATACCAACCGCGATGTTTCCCAGGTGGATTGCCAACACGACACATTGGCGGCTGTATTATTCCTACATCATTGGATATCATTAGACTCGGAGCACCATCCACATAACGCTGCTGTTCCCAAGGACCCTTCCCAAGGACCCTTCCCAGCCTGCTAAGCACAGAGCAACAACTGTGTTTTAATATAATTAGATAGTTTGCAAATTTGGATGTTCTGAGTTGTGTTTGACAGTGAACCCTTGCTGCAACCCGCTGTTACATATATGGTCCCTGACTGCCCCCCTTCCTTGCTTCCCCCCACCCCCTCCTTCCCCTCCCTCCCCTCCACGTCCGCACTCATCACTTACCAGCCGCCGGGCATTGTTGCAAACTTCTTTCTGGCCTCTCTCTGGTAAATCTATAGCAGCATATAATACAACTCGCCTCATCAGTCAGACCAGTCACACTAAGCCGGGTACTCTCCGTGAAATCCCGCAGTTGCAAACCTACGACAAATTCGCCCACCCACCCAAGTTTAAAGCTGCACAGTCCAATGAAAACATCAAATTTTTCTAAACGGAAATAATTATCAATATTTGATACTATGTATCTAACTTAGATACTGGTGCACTTATTAAGCATTTCTCATCACATAGAAAGGAATATTAAGTCAATTTAATAGAACCTGTTACTGCCAGAAGCCTATGGTGTCAAGAGTTTTGGCATGCTTGCTAAATTGAATCCTACATGTTTGCATTTCAAATATCCCAAAAGTTAGACATTTCAAATAAAAATCACTTCAAACTAAATAAGGTAGATTATAACGATGAGCCTAATATATTTATCTAAGAAAATGACGGAAACTCAAAATGACCGGACCATGCAACTTTACTTCCGCGCCTGAATCAAGCCACATTTGTCTTTCTCCCCTTCCCTGGGCCGGCCCCAGCGAGTAGGCGGCGGTCTCGGGGCCTTTCTTTGTCAGCCAGGTCTTAGCTGACAATAAATGAGTTCTCATTACACACTCACATTTCAGACGCATTAGGTCCGCCCCATTTCAAGTGTAGTTACAGGCTTTATTTTATACCCAATTAGCTGAGGGCGCATGTGTCACCCTCAGTGTCCACTCTTACTGCGCTTTACGAGGCAAGGGCACCAGACGGGATGGCCGAATGAGTTGGAGCGTCCGTCTCCCGTGTTGATAGATCGTGGGTTCGAACCCTGGTCGAGTCAAACCAATGACTTAAAAATTGATACTTGTCGCTTCCTAGCCTGGCGCTCGGCATTATAAGGATAGGGCAAGCACTTGTTGGCTCAGTGTCAGGATAATGTGACTGAGTGGGATATCAGGTCATATTGCTCGCGGCAGTTGCCATGAGTGCGCACTGTCACAAGTCGGTACCCGTCCTGATATGTTCCCTAGATGTTGCTAGGACGTAAAACAACAACAAACAAACAAACGAGGCAAGGTCCACCACGCCTTACTAACACTTAACAGTTAACATAGCCACCACTCAAAGTCACACCTGTACCAATTGGTATCTAAAACAGGCTTCAGTTAAATTGTATTCATAAATACACAGCTTTATTGGACCACTTGTGTACAATTGAAATTTCCCCTGATAAAAGACTATATATGTGATGTAGAAGCATTATGCAATTATAAAAGCAGGACAGGGATTATATGTGAAGTGGGCGAGACTACACTCGAGCTATGACTGTTGCGGGCTCGGGCCGAGCAACCCGCATTTCTGAAATGCGGGCTGCTCGCCGGGACAGGCCTGCATCGGCCATCAAATGCGGGGCCGGGTTTACGGCCATAATGCGTTGCTAGGAGAAGCAGATTGCAACTTTCCTAGAAACGGTGGAAGGTTGAGCGCTCAGGCTCAGACCCATCGGACGTGTTTTTGCACACTGTGATGTTTTAGACGAGATTTAGGCCTTTATTGTCGGAATTCTGAATTGTTTTAAAGTAATCATGGTGGGAAGGGTAGTAGTTATGCGTATTCATTATTATTATTAGCGAAACAGATTGTATCAAGAGGGTAAGAATAAAGCCGTGAGCTCTTAAAAGTGGTCGGAACATTCCTTGCATTCTTTACTATTCTCCAGTCTCTATGTATATTAACCGCTATGGTCAACTTGATATTGATATTTGATTATTCTATATGTAATTAAGGGCCTTCTGCTTGGTAGACCTTAAAGCAGCCGATCAACCCTTCTGTGGGGATATAATAGACGCATTATTAATAAAAAAAACCTGAATTAACGTAATGATATTTAACTGAGTAAAACATTAACGTAGGCTGTTTATAAGTGACAGCGGCGACACAACATAGGGTGTCGGCCTAGATCTGGATTAACTAAAGCATATTAATACACACCAAACGGTGGGGAGGAGAGCCAGTTAGTTGAAACAATAAGTAACCTCTTTCTTATATAAATGCGGGGAAGGGACAAACCATATTTCTATGGTACTCTGGCTGTCCGCCCTTAGCCCGGGAATTACACCGACGGAAGCGGTCGACCTGCAGATGGGATGAGAGGCGGCGGCGGCCCATGGCAGGCCCAGGAAATTCACTCGGAAATCATTATGGAAATTAACACATTAGGCCCGCCTTAGGCGGGGGCGAAATAGCCGAACGGTTAAATATGTATATTTGCACCTGATTATTGATGGGGTGGCTTACTTGATGTATGCCCCCCCCCTTCCAACCATGTGACCGGTGGCGCCACCACCGGCATGCTTGTATCCTGGACGCTACACTGTCACTTGCGCCCAAGAATCTTTTTTTTAAAGGCTAGGGCATCATATTCCCTATGCCAGAGAATATATTATCTCAACCAGCTACTTTGTCTTGTCTTCTTCATTTGTACTGTAGTCAGCCTTTATATATATAATAAATCTCTTTATATATGTGTGTAATATCACTAATATGGCATTGGGTGCTGGGAACACAATGGTCTCAAAAAACGAGGGTTGCTGGGAGTTGGTGAATTTGGTAACGTCGGTACCAGTAAACCCGACGTTGATGTGCCTGCAATATGTCGCACTGTTATTACTATCAGCAGTGATTAAGTCCACAATCATCGCATATCTTTTCCTTCAATATTGCCATCCTACACTATGACTGTTTATATGCAAACGCCAGAACACTGCATCGCACCACCAATATGAACTCGGGTTCCCACACTACCTGCCTGAGGCCTTAAGGGGGAAGGGGCGGTAATTGTCAATTAAGGCGACAAATCTATCACTGGATCCGGAGTCTCTAGTGAACACACCATTAGGCCAAATAACCAACAACATTGGTGATCGTCCTTTTAAGATAAAAATCAGGGTCGTGCGTAGAGGTTTTTATTTTCATTTTTGATTTTTGATGGAAACGTAATTCGTAACCAGACGCGATGGCCAAATGAGTTGAGGATCGGCCTCCTGTTCTGGTAGGTAACAGGATTCGAACTCCTGGGTTCTAACCCTGGCCGAGTCAAACCAATGACTTAAACATTCATATGAAAGTTGAATTGCTGATAGCCTGACGCATTTTCTTTACAGTTTTTAAAAAGAATTACATTTTTTAAATCAGGGGCAGGCGATTTTTCAGGCACGGGCGGGGACGATCACCAATTTGTTTTAAATATTTGGCCTTACCTTTGGATTCTGCGCTGCAGTCTCGAAATGCCAAGTCCCTATTCCGCAACCTACGTGATAACCTTTGAGGCCTGGTATCAACAGTCATTTTATATTGTGATGTATAGCACTGGGACGCCCTAGCATGCTATGAGGGCGGCACCCAGTGGTGGTAGTGTTGATTCCTACTTTCCTCACTTGGATCCAGTCATGACAGCACACATTCTACCTTGATATCGGTGTGATTTCTATTCCAGCGCTGGCACTAGCGCCATAGGAAATCATTTGGATAAAAATCCATGGCAAATAAACTGGTCGTGGTGGCCAAATCGGTAGAGCATGGGTCTTGCGTGTGGGAGATCGGGAGTTCGGTTCCCAGTCGAGTCAAGCCAATGATTTATAAAATTGATACTTTTCGCCTCCTAGCCTGGCATTTGGCATCAATAGGATAGCGAAAGAGTGGTTAGCTCAATGTCAGGATAGTGTGACTGAGTGGGGTATCGGGTCATGGTGCGAGCAGCCTGATTTGCCAGTGAGGCTGCACTATAAATTGCCATCAGTGCACACTGTCACAACTCAGTACCCATCCTGATATGACCTTAGATGTTACCATGATGTAAAACTCTAACAACCAACCAACTAATAATGAATATCTTTGAATACATGCAATAAAAATAACTATTATAGGTAGAATTAATGCATAGTTGATCCATTAATCAATTAGTCCATATGGGTCGGCGGAGTGATTTCTTTGTCTTTGGCCGATTAGAAATCGCACCTCAACCCATTCGGACTATGACAATCCTGACAGAACCCTGCTCCGCTTCCAGGGGGCACTGGTGGAGATTGAGAGATTTGTGGTGCCTCTATTTAGCAGCAGGCAATCACAAGCAGCACCCCTCCTAGTGATTGGTTCCCCTGAGGTCCCTGGGTCACAAAGCAGGGTGAGGGCTTATCTTCTCCACATTGGTGCGTGCTGAGGTGAGGATGAATGTTAGACGCGACAGCAAGGGGTTGGTTGTTGGAGTTCTATGTCGATGCAACATCTTAGGTCATATCAGGACGGGTACCCACCTGTGACAGTTTGCACTCATGCCGACGTTATAGTGCTGCCCCAATCGCAAATCAGACTGTCAGCACCATGAGCCGATATTCCACTCAGTCACATTATCCTGACACTGAGCTAACCAGTCCTTGCCATATCCTATTAATGCCAAACGCCTGGCCAGGAAGCGACAAGTATCAATTTGATAAGCCATTGACTTGAATCGACTGGGAACCGAACTCCCGATTTCCCTCACACGAGGCCCGCGCTCTAACGATTCGGCCACCGCGACCAGTGACCGCAAGGGGAGTCTTGGCGGGAGGGGGAGGGGCAGCTGCTGGAGAAGGCTACACTCAACATCGGCTCACCATCTGCGGGTTTCTGTAAGTCTCAATGGAGTTGACGCCACATTCTCTGCGGTGATATCAATTGCAATGTCCGGCAGTCTGTTCAATCCAATAATAAAACTGGTTGACTGGCTATGTCGCTGGATGTGTCAACATTACATTAGAATTGTTCCTGTCATAATGGCTATGGTTAGAAAGCTAAATTGATTTAATAAACGCTTCATTGCTGGGGTTTGATTCCCCAGGCTCCTCTAGGGCGTATTCACACTAATCCAAAGAGCATCTGTGCCTCAAATGCCATATCCGACAATAACTCTTTAATATACAATAGAAGTTGTTCACGTCACCTTTCAACACAAGCATCATCGTGTGGTTAGGTGAACTTGTCGCGAACGCATGCCACAGCTCCATATACACCATTGGCAAGTTAAACTATGGGATCTAAATCACCAGAGTGCGTGAGAAACGAGCCGGCTGTGGACAATTTCAGAAGCCAAGGGTGAACAAACAATTAGAGAGGGTGGTACGTATCTGTTCTTTATTAATAGGCAATGAATTAAAGTTCAAAGAACTCCTCAACACAGTCACAGCAGTTATCTATATAAACTATGGGGGAATCAATCAATTTACAACTAGCCGAACACAACTTTGAAAAGTGGCCCAGGTTATGAGATACTGCCTTTGTTGTAAGGACATGAAATGTTCTTATGAAGTTGCAATTGTTCTAGACTGACGGATGACGCGCGTGGGTGGTCTCAATGCTTCACGCCGCTCACGTGATTTGTGTTGGTAGAAGATGGAGGAATTGCTAGCAAAAAGGAACCACATTCAGTTGGGGCGACCAATCACTGTACACGTGACATTTGAGCTCCTCATGTGACTGCTGAATTGCTCACGTGACAGCTGAACTGCTCACGTGACAGCTGAATTGCTCACATGCCCTTGAAATTGCTCACGTGACAGTTGAATCTGCTAAAGTAATAGCCGAGTTACTCATGCGGCATTGTGAGATGCTCACGTGACCGCTGAATTGCTCACGTGACCGCTGAATTGCGACGTGACAGCTGGATTGCTCACGTGACAGCTGAAATGGCTCAAGTAATATACGAGTTGCTAATGCGGCATTGTGAGATGCTCACGTGATAGTTGAATTGCTCACGTGACAGCTGAGAGACTCAGATCACAGACGAGCTATCCACGTGAGATATGCGACAACTGTAACAGTTGAGTTCATGTGACAGCTTAGCTGCTCATGTCAAGGATGAGCTGCTCATAAGACCTGGACTGCATATGTGACAGCTGAAGTGCTCACGTGAAAGCTTTATTGTAGCAGATGAGCAATTGATGTGACATACCTTGCTCCTGTCACAGCTGAACTTATCACAGATATTTGAGCTGCTGGGGTGATAGTTTAATCGTTCAGGGAACAGTTGAAGTACTCGTGTGACAGTGAGCTGCTTACAGCATATCAGTAACAGATGAGCAGTTCATTTAACCAGGGTCCGTACATATGTAGCCATAGAGGAAGTCCTTTATTCCCGCCGAATCCGACCATACTAAACATACCCGATACAACATATATGGAATTCAAGGCTATTTCAAGGCTTTTCAAGGCGGTTTTTGATAGGAATTCAAGACTATTTCCATTTGAATTTCAGGAAAAAATAATGATGGCAAATAAAAATGTCGGACCAATTTAGATCAGTGGAGACAGTTTAATGGAATTCAAGGCCTTTCAAGACTAATTACCAAAAATAGGCCAAATTCAAGGCCTGATAAGGCCTTGAAATGGGGGAAAATGAAGTTCAAGACTTTCTAGGCCGCGTAAGACCCTGTGTAACATAACCTGCTCCCGTCACAGCTGAACCTATCAGTATCACAGACAGTTGAGTTGCTGATAGGATAGCTATTTTTGTCACAGGACAGCTGAAGCGTTCAGGTGACAGTTGAGCTGCTCACAGAATAGCTGTTCAAGGAACAGCTCAGCTTCTTACAGCCCAACGGAACTGCTCATGTGGTGGCTGTGTTGCTCACGTGGGTAGCTTAGTGCTGCTCTGGTGACCTGTCGAGGTTGGGGGTGGCTGCTCACACCAACCCGACGAGCTGCTTAGCATGTCACAGGGCTAACAGGTCAGGTTCGCTCAGCCCACCCCTCCCACACACCACACCGCCTTCAACACCTACACACCCAGCGGGTGCTGATCACCTGATCTAACGCAAACCTCTCTCTTCTACGCTCGTCCACTTCAGTGACTGCTGCATTCCGCTCTCGCCCACTTCTACTTGATGTGCCTGCAACATACTCCTCCACTCCTCCTGTTTCCTTCATCTGTGAATAACCCACCCCTCCTGAAGCCTCCCCCCCCCCCCAGATCCACTCCAGCATTGCTTCATCAGCATTCATCGCACACCACATCACGGCCTCCTCCCCCTCTGCACATGCCTGTTGCATATGACCTTTGCTCTACCACAACACGTCCGTTGTTTATTCTACCCTCTTTGCATTAAGCCCATCATACCTTATACAATGCCTCCGTTGTTTATTCTACCTTCTTCATATAAAGCCCGGCGTACCCTATACGATAAGTGGCCGTGCACCTGGTAAATCGGGTTAATCGGCCATTGGAAACAATTTAAAGTGCTAATGGCCCTGTCACACTACGACGTGACTACGTCAGCGTAACCACAACGTGAAAATAATGATATCACGTCGAAGTTATCAGCGTAATATGCAAATTGTGGACGTGAGCGTAACGTGAAAGTAACGTGGGTGTACGTCGTGACCTTAGCTGTAACGTGACAACGTTAGGGGGGAGGGGTAATTGGCGACGTGACCGGGCGTTAGTGTAACGTGAGCGTAACGTCGCCGTAACGGGTGCGACGTGGACGTAACGTGACCGTAACGCCACCGTAACGTGACCGTAACGTGACCGTAACGTGACCGTAACTGACCGTAACGTGACGTGACCGTAACGTGACCGTAACGTGACCGTAACGTGACCGTAACGTGACCGTAACGTGACCGTAACGTGCAAAACGCTGCCCACACGTTGCTCCCACCCGGGCCGTCGGTCTGACGTGACATAACGTGACTCTAACGTCATTTACGTTGCTATAACGATCGCGGAACGTCAACCTAACGTCATTGTCACGTCATCCCAACGTAACGGCTTCACGTTGAGATACGTCGAAAGTTTTGAACAGGTTCAAAACCTCGACGCGCGCCAACGTAATACGACGTAACATGACGTAGCTCGACGTCACTCTAACGTCATTATGACGTCATCATAACGTGACCCAACGTACGGCAACGTAATGACGAAAAATCATCACGTTAGGCTCACGTTGGCTCGTTACGTCGTAGTGTGACAGGGGTATAACGCCCATACACTTGAATCGGCATCCATTTTTTATCGAGGTTACCACTATCAACCCTGCCGAACCAGGAAGATGGAAGCAGGATTCGGGACAAAACATCGCATAGTAGACGCCCGCCTTTAAACTCTCACTTCCTTTCCCCCTTCCTCTCCAGCACCAATTAACTCACGCAGTTAATCGCCATCCAAACAAGTCGGCTCTCACATAATGACACTTTACAAGCTTCCTGTCCTATCCCTTTTTTGTTTTCCTTTTTGCAAGCTCAGCTGATTTGCAAGGTGTGAGGTATAAAAACAAAATAAAACAAAAACCCACCCGTAGTGCAGTACCTAATGAAGGTGCCGCCTGGTGAGTTAATCGCACACTACGCCTGTGTACCCAGAAGGCACCAGTCTAATGCTACAGTCACACTACGATGTTTCTCTCCAACGCGCGTCGACGTGTGTCACTTTTGGGCGAAACATCGGGAAACGTCAGGAAGCGTTACGCGCGCGTTACGCGCGCATTGGTATACGTCGGTACACCTTGATGGACGTTGACGGTTGGCGAGGATCGTCGGCGCGCGTCGGCGCACGTCCAATGTTTTGTGCTTGCACAAAACTTTCGACGTTTGCCAACGTGTGGGTGTGAACGTTATGGGGATGTTAATGGTGCATTGAGCTCCCTTAAACGCGCTGGAATAACGTTATGCGAACGCTAGGCAGACCCCGCGCGCGAGTGAGGGTCGTCTCCACAGATTGTGCCAAATGGTTGCTTTGTTGTTTTATGCCCCAGCTACATCTAAGGTCATATGATGACGTTGCACCAAACTTTTTTTTTTCCGCGCACATTGACACATGTTGGCCGCGCGCTACTAAAACGCTGCATTGACGCCAAACCTTTTCCCAACACCGCCGAAAAGTTTGACGTGTCTCGACGTGTACAACTAATTTTGCCCGTTGGCAGCATGCCGGTGAGAAGCGTTGTAGTGTGACCGCAGCATAAGAGGCGGGAGACTTGCGCAGCCTCCCGTGATGTGTATTGTCGTCTGCCCTCGGCAAAGGCTCAGTCGCACCTTACCGGATAGGGGTACCGGATAGAAAACGGACACTGTCCGGTGAAATACATCACTGTCCGTTTTATATACGATATGCATCCGGCATGTCCATTCTCTGTCCGGTGGTGTCCGGTGTGTACGGTGTCAAGTTTTGAACATGCACAAAACTTGTACCAGACACCGCCGGACTGAAGTGTACTGTTGGTGTCCAGTTTAAGTCTGTTTAGTCCGTTTTGTCTGGTTCATGTCCGTACCCATCCGTTAGGTTTCGGGTTTGTTTCCTGAAGAGTCCGTTGACGGTGCTTCGGTCTGTCGTTTTTTTAAATGTTTTTGGCGTGTCCGTGATCAGTGCTGTTGGTGTCCTGTAGCTGTCCGGTAGCTGTCCGGTTAGTGTCCGGTTGGTGTCCGGTTGGTGTCCGGTCCATCCGTTTGACATTCGGGGTTGGCCGTCAGTGGACTGTTGCTTGTCCAGTGGCTATTCGTTAATGTATGTTCCTTGTCCGTTTAGCGTTCATTTCGTCCCGTACATTTCGGTACATTTCGGTACATTTTGATACCGAACATCACCGGACTAGACAATTCTTTGTCCGGTGGTGTCCGATACTCAGTCCGGTAAGGTGTGACTAGGGCTTAAATGCCAGATGTCACCACTAAGTTAACTACTCACTCACCGCAACATCATCTTCCTGAATGATATCAGACAACTTTAAATAAAACATACATTTGAACCAATTCCAATTCCGGCGGATGACATTTTGGTGACAGCAGACGACAATCTCAAAGGTTGCCATACACACCTTCCTGAGCTGCGTACTTTGTTTTAGCGCCGCTCGATCCCTTGTGGCTTCTGTAGTAAATGTCAGTGGACGGCCGGGCCTTGTGAGATGAGCTGGTAGTGGCTCAACTGGAGTGGTAATCGTGTTGTTGTTTGTAATTATGTTCTGCGCTTACACCGCGCCTTCATGACTGTCCATTCCGGAATGGCTCATTCGCTGTATGTGCCGCTGCCGGTGTGTGTTGGCAGTGCATGCCGGGACACTGGGGACGACTGGTGAGGCCGCCGAGCAATGTGCGCAATAATCGGGCACCTACCAACACAGGCCCCGCCCCATCCATCAGGCAGCGTCCCCGAACAGACGCCTGCAGGCCCCGCGAGGTGGCGCTACGCCAGCAATATTCAGCTGCAATTTGCACACGGCTCTCAATTAGGAGGCAACCATCGGAAGCAGTCATCACATCATTGGTGAAAGTACACATACAGCGGACCAGACGGGCTGGCCGAATGAGCTGAGCGTCCGTCTCCTATTTTGGTAGATCATGTGATTCGAACCCATGGGTTCGAACCCTGGTCGAGTCAAACTAATGACTTACAAATTGATACTTGTCACTTCCTAGCCTGGCACTCGGCATTATTAGGATAGGGCAAGGATTGGTTGGCTTAGTGTCAGGATAATGTGACTGAGTGGGATATCAGGTTATGGTACTGGTGGCCTGGTCCCCCAGTGGGGCAGCATTATAAAGTAGCCATGAGTGCGCACTGTCACAAGTCGGTGCCTGTGCTGATATGACCTTAGAAGTTGCCAGGACATAAAAGTCCAACAAGCAACCAACCTGCATGGCGGTCAACCCTTAGTTAGGGTAATGTCGGCTCAATTTGGAATATTTCTACAAACGGCCAATGTAGCCATCCCGGTATAGATCTACAAACGGTGAATGGAACCACCCCGCCACTCGACGATTAATTGATTTAGGTCAACAGCTGAACGAATAAATGAGACTTTATTAAATATGTATAAAGTAGGCTCACCGGCCATACAATGCTAAACTGCATTGTGCACTGGTGTTTGAAGTGTTTGATATCATAGTACATAGGGTGTCCTGCCCAGAGCAGTAATAGAACACTGTTAGTGCTATTATGGACCTACCATTCATATGTATATAATTATATATGCCCTATTTAATGCACTGTGTCAATATAATTCCCATAATGTATCTGTTTTGCTTGGGTTCATGTCTTAGTAACATGTAAGATCATATCAGGACAGGTATCGACTTGTGACAGTCCGCACTCATGGCGTCCTGATATGACCTTACATGTTACTAGGACGTAAAGCCCCACCAAACAAACAGTAATCAGACACTGTGGCGCCACCTATGATCAGATACGGTCATTCAACGTCTCTCTACACATACATAGGAATACATACATAGTTGATTACCTTTTATGTATCACATACGATATTTTAATGTTAGCATACATAGTCCAACATTCCAAGTGCCTTCTGCAGTATCCATGGATACAAATAACACGACATATATGCAGTGCCAGCACTAGAAGTCTGCAGAGATGAACCCCCACTTGTCATCTCATCACACAGTTCCACCTATTACCCAGAAGAATGCCAAATCGAGGCCAACAGGAAGTCACTACTAATGCTGTCCGGAAGTCACTCCGGCAGGTTATCCCCGGCGCTGGTGCCAGAGGGTAGTGGGTTTCTGCCGTTAATATGCTGCAGTGGACGAGGTCAGCTGCTTAGGGGGTCAGTGGGTGTATCCGAAGGGGGGGGGGATTTGTGTGTGTGTGTGGATTAGTGTGGGGGAGGTATGGTGTGTGTGGGTGTGGAGGTAGGGCAGGGTGTAGTGCGTGAGCGTGTATATGGGAGGGATGGGTGTATGTGGGTGGGAGTGGATGTGTGTGGGTGTTAGGACATGTGGATGGGAATATGGGTGAGTGGGGGTGTGGGGAGGTGTGTGTGTGTGGATTAGTGCAGATGGAGGTATGTTGTGTGTGGGTGTGGAGGTAGTGCAGGGTGTAGTGTGTGAGCGTCTATATGGGAGGGATGTGTGTATGTGGGTGGGAGTGGATGTGTGTGGGTGTTAGGACATGTGGATGGGAATAGGGGTGAGTGGAGGTGTGGGGAGGTGTGTGTGTGTGTGTGGATTAGTGCAGATGGAGGTATGTTGTGTGTGGGTGTGGAGGTAGTGCAGGGTGTAGTGTGTGAGCGTCTATATGGGAGGGATGGGTGTATGTGGGTGGGAGTGGATGTGTGTGGGTGTTAGGACATGTGGATGGGAATATGGGTGAGTGGGGGTGTGGGGAGGTGTGTGTGTGTGTGTGAATTAGTGCAGATGGAGGTATGTTGTGTGTGGGTGTGGAGGTAGTGCAGGGTGTAGTGTGTGAGCGTCTATATGGGAGGGATGGGTGTATGTGGGTGGGAGTGGATGTGTGTGGGTGTTAGGACATGTGGATGGGAATATGGGTGAGTGGGGGTATGGGGAGGTGTGTGTGTGTGTGTGTGAATTAGTGCAGATGGAGGTATGTTGTGTGTGGGTGTGGAGGTAGTGCAGGGTGTAGTGTGTGAGCGTCTCTATGGGAGGGATGGGTGTATGTGGGTGGGAGTGGATGTGTGTGGGTTCTAGGATATGTGGGAGGGTAGTTATGTGTGTGTGTGTGGAGGTGTGGGGGAGGAATGGGTGTGTATGAGATGTGGGGTTTGGGGGAGGAATGTGTGTGTATGAGATGTGGGCAGTAGAGGAGGGTGTAGAGCGTGAGCGTGTATAGGGGAGGGTTGGGTGTATGTGGGAGTGTGGGTGTGTGCGTGGATAAATGTGCATGGATGCTAGGATATGTGGATGGACATAGGGGTGCAAGGTCTAGAGGAGGTAGGTAGACTGTGTGTGTGTGGGGGGGGGGGTGTTGGAAGGTGGGAGATGTAGGGGTGCTGTGGTTGTGAGAGCGGACTCATGATTATGTACAGGTGCCCATTAAGAACACGAGCCGGGGTTTATTTATTGTGGGATTAACATTAAAGCAGATATCACGAGACGAAAACACTAGAAATACAGCACCACTAATCTCAACAAAGCCTCGAAGATGAACCAGCTAAGAAGGGGTGGTAGGGTGCATTACTGTGAAACTTTACTGGGCTGAAAGAGACAGAATATTATTTATATTCTTCCGGGGAGGAACAACAAACACATATATATAGTTGGACGAGATAATACTCTGGCTGGTACCTCTAAAGGCCCCTGCATTTAATCAAATAGTTCAATTCATCAATCAATACAAACAAACAATCACTCAAAAGTCAAAATTCCGACCAACTGGAGACCCAGTGGGACCCGCGCCACCCGAAGTCGCCTCCCCCGGAAAGCTTCCTCCTAATTGGAGGATAGCCCGCGGCTCACCGGAGCAGCAGCCGGGTTAGTACAGGTGACAGAGCGCCCACCCCACCGCCGGTGGAGGATAGCCAGCGGCTCACCGGAGCAGCATCCAGCTGCTGGGCTATAGGCGAGGCCCTGCAGCCTAAATAATATGTGCATAACTAGTTATACTATACAAACATCTACGGATGGAGGAAAAAATATTTAACAACTCCTCTAGAACACATCGATTTTTATCATCGGCTATTTTATGTCAAATATATGGTCATTCTGACATATTTCTTTTGAGGAAACTGGGTGCCGCCACATAGGGTACTCTTTCCGATAAGCAACAAGGGGTCTTTTATATGCACTTTCCCACAAACAGTACACCACAGCCATTGATGAACCTGTTATGGACCACTTGTTATGGATGGAGGAGGGCGAAGGAAAGGTGTTGTCAGATGGGTCATGTGTGAGGGGGGGGGGGGGCACGTCGGGAGAGAGCGGGTCACGTGTTGATGGAACGGGTCACATGGGAGAGGGCATGTGATTGGACGAGCGGACTCGTGGGCGTGTCCCTGACTGTGCCTCGATGAAAGCTAGGGGTGACCTTGACCGTGACCATGAGAGTGGCAAAGTAGAATTGTGTACGGGCTGCACACCTTATGGACAGGATGGCATCAGAAGTGTGACACGGCCTGCAGCCTTATCGCACAGGTAGATAATTACTAGGAGATAAAGTACTCCTCCATTAGGCGACATTCGCGACACAACTTGACACATTGTACAGTAATGGAGCTCTGGAACGAGCTTCTCTAGGCGCTGTCCACTTATCACTTGACGTGTGTGATATAAGATAAGGGCAATGCGGAAACACAGCGGAACTGCAACAAGATCGTCAACCACGCTTACTGTATGGCCGGCCTCAGTTGGAAGGGGCTGTCGCGAACCCCACGTAGTGTGAGGTGGGCAATGAGGGGCCGCCCAACGCAACCGGATCGAGCGGCAGGCGGGAACCCGAGCGCAGTGTGATTACACGCCGCCCAGCCTGTGACGGCGCGCCGGGAACGGAACGCGCCGGGAGGCGGCAAAAAGGCGCCAACTTCACACCACTGCAGCAGGTATTTCGTCACGCGTTTCGGTCACGGGACGCCGGTCTGATTGACTGGCGTCTAGATTGGCACGTCAGGTGGTCAAAGGAAGTGATCACGTGATGGTCGGTTTGTGTTAAATGATCTGAGGCACTTCCTGCTACGAAGCTCGGGCGGATACAGCAGGCTACAGCAGGCTACGGCAGCCGATAGCAGGCTACAGCAGGACAGGGCAGGCTACGGAAGGCTACAGCAGGCAACGGCAGGCGATGGTAGGCTACCCCAGTCTACACCAGCCTACAGCAGGCTACGACAGGCTAAAGTAGGCTACAGCAGGCTGTAGCAGGCTACAGGAGCGAACGGCAGCCTGCAACAGGCTACACCAGCCTACAGCAGGCTATGACAGGTTACAGTAGGCTACAGCAGGCTACATCAGGCTACGACAGGCTGCAACAGGCTAGAGCAGGCTACACCAGCATACCCCGGCCTACAGCAGGCTATGACAGTCTACAGCAGGCTACAGCAGACTACGGCAAGCTGTAACAGGCTATATCAGGCTACGGTAGGCTACAGCAGGCTACGGTAGGCTACAGCAGGCTATATAGCAGGCTACGATATGCCACAGCATGCTACACCGGGCTACATCAGGCTGTAGCAGGCTAGTAAGCTAGTTGTAAGTCAGATGGAGTAGAACGGAGCAAGGACGCGAGGAGCAGCATCGCATTGCGGCTGCTTTAAATATAAGTGTATTGATGGAAGCGTGTTAATTAATGCGTGTGTTGTTATTATTGATAATACATTATATAAGAATGACCCTACATCTTACACTAGTTAGAGTCTCATTACTATCAAGAGCCATCCTAAATCGCTGTATAATAAAACCACAATTTGACAAATTCACAATTATTATAATTAGCTGTTTTTGCAGTAACAGTAAGTAATGCGTATTTGAAAATGCAGTAGCTGTATATCTAGTAGTAAACGGTGACATTACTGTTAGCAGTAGTCGTGGATTGGAATAGTGACAACATACATTACAATGATGTGTTGTACAAGTAGTGACAGTCCATGCATTATGGTGATATTATTATCGTGTATTAACGGTGACATTATTTGTATTTGCCTTGTGGATAATTAAATAAACCACCAGGATCACCACTATTGCTATGCATAGTAGAAGTAATAATAGTATCTGTATTAGGAAGTAGTAATTACTATAATAATTATTGAGATTATACAATAATAATTGCTATAGTTGTATAATGTTAATACTTTTTGTAATATTATATTAGTAGTAGTTGTAATATTATATAATTAGTAGTATTTGTAATCTGTTATTATTGATTTAATATCTTAATAGTTGTTGTGATATTATGTTAGTACTTGCAATATCATAGTACTGCTATTTTAGAAGTATTAATAATTTATTAGTTGTTTAAATATCTTGGCCCTTACAATATTTGAGTAGCAGTTGTAACTTTTCTGTAACCGCTGCATAACATTTGACCATTAAATCCCCTTTCAAGTCTGTTCTGGTTACCGGTTCATCAACTGTCCATCAGTTTGTACGACATGCTGTCAGTCGGTTTTTGCGACATAGACCAGCGCAGTTGTCATATTCTCATCCAACCCAACAGGGGCGTGCGCAGTTTTATCCACCCTGCCCTACATATGTGGGTATGTATATGGAGCACTGTTGGTTGTTGGAGTTTTACGTCCTGGAAACATCTAAGGTCATATCAGGGCAGGTACCGACTTGTGACAGTGCACACTCATAGCAACTTTACAGTGCTGTCCCACTGGAAAATCAGGCTGCCAGCACCATGACCCAATATCCCACTCAGTCACATTATCCTGACACTGAGCTAACCAGTCAATGACCTATCATATTTTTAATGCTGAGCGCCAGGCTAGGAAGTGACAAGTATCAATCTTATGTCATTGGTTTGACTCGACCGGGAACCGAACTCCCGATCTCCCACACGATTCGGCCACGGTGCCCGGTATGTGTAGGTCTGTGGAATCCCGACCCATGTAGACCTGTGTGTGTGCCGCCATGTCTGGATGCTCTCGGGGCATTGTAAGTTCTAGCGGTCGCCGTCCTACCCATAATGCATTGCCCGGCATGTGGCAGGACATAGGTGGACGCTTTATTGTGGATATTAATGGTCGCCTAATGCGCAATGTGAGCCTCCGTGTATTCCCAGAGATCACCCCTTTACTGGGGTAACCGCAGCACTGAGGGTAAAGGGACCCGGGGGGTAGAGGGACCCGGAGGGTAGGGGGACCCGGAGGGTAGGGGGACCCGGAGGGTAGGGGGACCCGGAGGGTCGAGGGACCCGGAGGGTCGGGGGACCCGGAGGGTGCACCCAGTACAACAGGGGACCTGTATGCCGCAGTACATGAAGCGTGGTTTGATTATTCCCAAAATGGCCGCTCCTACTAGAGCTTAGCATGTCATGCGCGCACACGCGTACATACACGCACACATATACGCGTACCTCCATGCGCATCAATAACCTTACATGCACTTTGAAAACACACTTAATTAACCCTTTCTTTACCGCCACCTACCAACACCAATAGTTCATGAGACTACCGCTGAGTGGCGCCACTATTTCCATGTACATGCAGTACAAAGCCACCCATCATGCTTTGGCGCCATTGCATCTAAATAGCCTTGCCCTATCCTAATAATGCTGAGCGCCTGGCTAGGAAGCGACAAGTATAATTTTTAAGTCATTAGTTTGATTCGACTAGGGTTCGAATCCCATGATCTACCAAAACTGGAGATGGATGCTCAGCTCAATCGGCCATCCCAACTGGTAGAACATGGTGAACAGGGATGAGTTTCTGAGCGTCCTGTGGTGACCTTGGACTCTTTCTGAAGGTCACAGTCACTCTGGTCCTGGTGACATCGCTCACGGCTCTTCCAAGAGGCGAGCACTGAATGAGTAACAAGGAGAGCAGCCCAAGTGACGGGCCATATGGATATCATGTTGCCGCAGATGCCGTCAGTGCAGAAAGGTAGAACAGGGTAGTCAAGGCTTGGTCACATACACATAAGTGAACGTAGTTCAACGCAGTGGAGGCTAATGTAGTTGAACGTAGTTGAACGTAGTTGAACGTACAGGCATCCATACTTCTCCATGATGAGAACGTGACAAGAACGTGTGTGGGCCGTGAGTTCCGACAAAGACCATATAATACTAAGACGGCTCACTCCCTATCTCTCCAATGGTAATGTAAATTTCGCAGTGCCACCTTGTGGTGGGTTTGATCAGCTGGCTGCTGGTTGGTGTTTCACATGTAAACACATACAATTATATTATACATGATATAGGTAAGTATGAATGCACATCAATATGAAATTGTTATGAACAAATACCCATCATCATCAGCATCATCATCAGCATCGCCATCATCACACATCTTTCACATTCATATATATACATTTATGCATATAATATAGCACCTGTTTAACCAAGAGAACAGCCAGCACACCAAGTGGTGGGTTTGATCATTTTGATTATACAGTACAGGCTGAGTGAGCCGCCTTAGTATTATAGGGTCTTTGGTTCCGATTTAAGCTTTGGACATGTTCAAAACAGAGGTACGTTTGAGGCAGACGTAGCCTCTGTGATGATAATGTACTCTAGCGTACTCTAGCATACTCTAGCATACTCTAGCATTCTCTAGCATACTTCTTAATGTACTCCTGTGTACTCTAGCATACCCCCAGCATACTTTGACCTGCACAAAACCTTGGCCGTTCTGCCGTGGCCACATAGTCGTTACTGGACGAAGTTGAACGTAGTTGAATGTAGTGGAGGGTAACGTAGATCAAAGCAGTTTAACATAGTTCAACGTAGTTCAACATAGTTCAACGTAGTTCAACGTAGTTTGACGTACTGGGATCCATACCATAACATACCGGGATCCGTACCATATTTATCCTATTAGGTGGGTGATTAACCAAAACCTGCCGTACCTTAACGTAGTTTAACGTAGTGATAGCACATTTCACCCATGTTAATCTATCTTACGTTCAACTACGTTCAACTACATTCACTAACGTGTATCTGACCAGGGGCCATATGCATGGAGCGGTGTTAGAGAGCCAAACCGCGCTTAGGGCGGGATTTCTGGTTTAGCACCGAAAAGTTGGTATGCATGGAGCAGTGTTAGGCCTAACACCGCGCGTTTAAACTCGGAAATTCTAACTCCGCTCATAACTGGTTTACAGTGGTGTTAGTGTTAGGTTAGTGTCAGGATGGAGCCCAAATCTATTCAATCCGACCATATTTAACAGAATTACATGGGCAATAAGTGAAATTTAATCAATTTAACCCTAAATTCGAAGCGTTATTAAGGCTACTGCCGCATTGGCGGCGATATTAATAGTTATATTTTCGAATCGACGAACGTAAAGTAAACAAATCGCCGCAGCCGCCGCATCGACGTCGCGTTCCATACTGGCGGCGGCGGCGGTTTGTTTACTTTACGTTCGTCGATTCGAAAATATAACTAGTAATATCGCCGCCAATGCGGCGGTAGCCTTAAGGAGGGTTCGAATTTAGGGTTAATTTGAATAAATTTCACTTATTGCGTATGTAATTCTGTTAAATATGATCGCATTCAATAGATTTTAGCCAAATATATGGGTACAAACGCAGAGGGCATTCCCAAATCTATAAATAAACTCACGGTTAGCTATCCGCAGCGGCTAAAACATTGGTGCATACCGATTCACACATTTCTCAAAGCCCCCGCTACCCTGAGGTAGCTATCCGCGGCTAGAGCCTTAACTCCGGCTAAGCCTAACCCCGATTGGTGCATACGGCCCCAGGGCTTTAGCGGCACCTGCCCAGGTTTCGCAGGCTTCTCTGTTCAACGCCACACGGAGTGAGACATAGACAAATGGCTACAAAGCAAATGTTGGCGAGAACACCTCTCCCAACGCCCCGCAGGATAGCTGAGTGTGCCGGGTATCCTCTCTCTGAACGGGTGGTCATGGGTTCGAACCCCGGCCGATTCAAACCAAAGACTTGTCGTTAGCTTGCCTTGGATTTGGTGTTGGCAATGGTAGGGCAAGAACTGTTTGGATAAGGTGACTGGGGGGGGGGGGTATCATGGCATGGTGATGGCGAATTGCTATCCCTAGTGGATGCAGCACTATAAATCTGCTACGAGCGCGCAGTATCAGAAGTCTAAACCTGTTAAAATATATACTCCAATGTTACATATACGCGAAACCCCTTCCCATTCCCCTTTTTTTTATAACTTTTTTTTTTTAAACCCCAATTCCTCAATAATCGCACCGGGAGCGCACTAGCCGACAATGTTGTGCAGACCTGTTGATCGGGGATCGGGATCCCCATGTTTAGTACTAGGTAGGAGACACAGGCGTGGGTCTCGTATCGGTGTAGGCGCGCTGATGAGGTCCTGCAGCAGTATGTGACCTTCCATCAGCCCGATCTGCACACCGCTATCAGCACGAGTCTAACAGAGACATCCTCATATCTAACGTGTAATTAGGGCCCGTGTAAACGGCTACCGAGCACTATATGCACGCTTCCCACACCCACTTAGACAGGGTCAATGACGAGGTTGTACTGTATACACTACCTACATACATGTAGACAAGGTCAATGACCAGGTTGTACTGTATACACACTACCTACATACATGTAGACAGGGTCAATGACCAGGTTGCACTGTATAGACACTACCTACATACATGTAGACAGGGTCAATAACCAGGTTGTACTGTATACACACTACCTACATACACGTAGACAGGGTCAATGACCAGGTTGTACTGTATACACACTACATACACATAGACAGGTCAATAACCAGATTGTACTGTATACACACTACCTACTACATAGACAGGTCAATGACCAGGTTGTACTGTATACACATACCTCATAAAGACGGTCAATAACGGTTGTACTGTATACACACTACCTACATACACATAGACAGGGTCAATAACCATGTTGTACTGTATACACACTACCTACATACACGTAGACAGGTCAATAACCAGGTTGTACTGTATACACACTACCTACATACACGTAGACAGGTCAATAACCAGGTTGTACTGTATACACACTACCTACATTCATGTAGACATGGTCAATAACCAGGTTGCACTGTAGACACACTACCTACATACATGTAGACAGGGTCAATAACCAGGTTGTACTGTATATACACTACCTACATACATGTAGACAGGGTCAATAACCAGGTTGCACTGTATACACACTACCTACCTACACGTAGACAGGGTCAATAACCAGGTTGTACTGTATACACACTACCTACATACACGTAGACAGGGTCAATAACCAGGTTGTACTGTATACACACTACCTACATACACATAGACAGGTCAATAACCAGGTTGTACTGTATACACACTACCTACATACACGTAGACAGGTCAATAACCAGGTTGTACTGTATAGACACTACCTACATATACATATACATGTCAATAACCAGGTTGTACTGTATACACACTACCTACATACATGTAGACAGGTCAATAACCAGGTTGCACTGTATACACACTACCTACATACATGTAGACAGGGTCAATAACCAGGTTGTACTGTATACACACTACCTACATACACATAGACATGTCAATAACCAGGTTGTACTGTATAGACACTACCTACATACACATAGACAGGTCACTAACCAGGTGGTACTGTATACACACTACCTACATACATGTAGACAGGTCAATAACCAGGTTGCACTGTATACACACTACCCACCTACATGTAGAGAGGCTCAATGACCAGGTTGTACTGTATACACACTACCCACATACACGTAGACAGGGTCAATAACCATGTTACAAAGTATACACACTACCTACATACATGTAGGCAGGGTAAATGAGTTTTACATCCTGGCAACATCTAAGGTCATATCAGGACGGATGCTGACTTGTGACAGTGCGCACTCATGGCGACTTTATGGTGCTGCCCCACTGGAAGACTAGCCCGCCAGCACCATGGCCTGATATCCCACTCAGTCACATTATCCTGACACTGAGCAAACCAGTCCTTGCCCTATTCTAATAATGCCGAGTACCTGGCTAGGAAGCGACACGTATCAATTGTTCTCTTTCTCTCTATATATGCATATGTTCGACGCACGTCGACGTATGTGATTTTTTGGTGTCGGAATGTGACAGGGCCACCATAAACACCTCCACCCCCAACATATGTAACGCTCCGCCAGCGTCTGCTGATGCGCGAGAAGGAAGAACAGAGGCGGAGGTGGGAAAACTGAGGCGTTTATTGTGACGCCTCGGGCAACATACAGAGATACAGTGAAATAACAATAATGACAAAGTAAGGTACAAACAGGGTAACTGAGGAGGTAAACAGGCTGAGGAGGCAGAGCAATACAGGGGGCTCATGAGGAGCAGGGGGCTCGCGAGGAGCAAAGAGTCAGGGGCTCATGAGGAGCAGAGGATAAATAGTGAGGGGCTCATAAGGAGCAGTGTAATAATGAGGATAAAGGGCTCAGAAGGAGCTGGTAAGAGAGTCAGTGTGGGGCTCAGATGGGTAACGGGGAAGAGAGGTAAATAAGGAAAGGATAAAATGATGATGAGCGGAGTAGCTAAGGAGCAGAGTTCAAAAGTCAGTGGAGTGAGGGGGTGCCGAGGAGCCCTCCACCGCAGAGGGGGGAGGGTAGAGGAGGGAGAGTTGGGTGGGTGGGTGGAGAAGAAGAAGGGGCAGAGAGCTGGAAGGCGGCTGGAGGCTGAGTGCCTGAGGGAGGCCGGCGGGCGGCCTTATAAGGGGGGAAGTGAGCAGAGGCAGGAGGGGGGTGAGTCGCTCAGGGCCGGGGGGAGGTGAGCAGTGGCAGGGGTGAGTCGCTCAGGGGCGGAGGGAGGTGAGCAGTGGCAGGAGGGGGGGTGAGTCGCTCAGGGCGGGGTGAGTCGTTCTCCCTCCCCTCGCATCAAACGAAATGCTTCGCATTACGACCAATGGATCGAGAAATGGGGTGTCCTCGTATCCGGCCACCCATCCGTTTTTCACACTCACATTTGTCCAGTCTCATTTTCTTCACCGCAACGTAGACATTCTTGTTGTTTGTTATTATTATTCATTATTATAATGATATATTATATATATATATATATATATATTTATATATATATATATTATATATTATTTAATATATATATATACGATGCTCCTATCGGACTATGCAGCTTTACCCCAAACTGAAATTTCAATGATTTTATATATGTTTCCTTCACAGCCTTTTTATGCACACATCCCCAACACCCCTTTTATGCACACATCCTTACCCACTAGTAAGTAGTATAGTGGGGTTCTTTTCAGCGTAAAATTACGTAATCCTGGCTCTGAGAGAGTCCATTGACCTTAGATGACCCTTTCCGAGGGAGTCCATTGACCTTAGATGACCCGTTCTTTCAGGGTGGGGGGGGGTAGGTTTGACCTTAGATGACCCGTTCTTTCAGGGTGGGGGGGTAGGTTTGACCTTAGATGACCCTTATTTTGTTGTTGGGTGGGTGGTTTTGTCCTTAGATGACTGGTTTGTCCTTAGATGACCTATGATTGTGTGTGTGTGTGCGTGTGTGTGCGCGTGTGTGTGTGCGCGCGTGTGTGTGTGTGAACCGAACCGATGACGTCATTGAGTTTTTTCAGCCTTGGCTACCATCTGTCACCCTGCCCCCCCATCATTCCCCCCCAGCCGACCCAAACGATGACGTCATTGAGTATTTTCATTGTTGGATATCACCAGTCACCCTTCCACCCCACCCCCCCATCATTCCACCCCCCACCTTTTGCCCCCCCAGCGGACCCAAACGATGACGTCATTGAGTCTTTTCTGTGTTGAATACCATCTGTCACCCCCCATCTTTCCGCCCCCAGCCGACCCAAACGATGACGTCATTGAGCATTTTCTGGGTTGGATACCATCTGCCACCCCGACCCCCCCATCTTTCCGCCCCCAGCCGACCCAAACGATGACGTCATTGAGTCTTTTCTGGGTTGGATATCATCCGCCACCCCCGCCCCCCCATCTTTCCGACCCCCCCATCTTTCCGCCCCCAGCCGACCCAAACGATGACGTCATTGAGCATTTTCTGGGTTGGATATCATCCGACACCCCGGCCCCCCCCGGCCCCCGCCCCCCCATCTTTCCGACCCCCCATCTTTCCGCCCCCAACCGACCCAAACGATGACGTCATTGAGCATTTTCTGGGTTGAATACCATCTGCCACCCCGACCCCCCCATCTTTCCGCCCCCAGCCGACCCAAACGATTGACGTCATTGAGCATTTTATGGGTTGGATATCAGCCGCCACCCCGGCCCCCGCCCCCCCATCTTGCCGCCCCACCCGACCCAAACGATGACGTCATTGAACATTTTCTGGGTTGGATAGCATCCGCCGCCCCGCTAAAATAGAATGCTTCCCCACAATCCCTCCCTCCGAAAACTCGAAGCGTGGTAACATCATATCAGTTAGTGAGAGAGATTTGATGAAGTAGCATCAATATTTAAGCGAAGAACAACAGCAATATTTAAGCGAAGAACAACATGGGAAAACATCAGGTATGTTTACTCATATCTTATTTATTTTATTATATATATATATATATTTGATTAATTTATGTTCTTATTTAAATTTAGATATTTTCAAAATAAAAAATATGTTGTAATACATAGTTTATGATTTATTTTTACGATAAATGTGGATGATATATATATATTTGATTAATTTATGTACTTATTTAAATTTATGTTTTTCAAAATAAAAATATGTTATAATAAATATTTTGTATTTAATATATATCTTCTTCATCCTTTCAGCATTTTTCGTGTGACTCGTGTTCGAAGATCTTCAAGTCTATTTCAAGTTTGGTGAAGCATCAGCGACTTGCATTCGCCTGCCGTGCAGAGCTTCAATCGCTGGCTTGCATTCACTGTCGTAAAACTTTCCGCTCCCTGTTTGGTCGAAGAAGACATGAGAATAGATGTAAACTTGGGAGAGTTACACCCACTTCTCCCTCTTCTTCTCCTATTTCACAAATTGGGAAAGACAATTCCACAAGGTCTTCTTGTTATAAGTGTGGAGAATGTGGTGAGGAATATTCATACATGAAGGAACTATTGCACCATATGAAGAAGCATTGCGTTAAATGTTCTCTATGTTCTGCGGCATTTGGAAATAGTCAACTTCTCAATAAGCATATGCGGTTATATCATGCTGATTATGCCACAACTCCCACCCCATCTTCTTCTTCTTCTTCTTCTTCGCGTTTCATGAGAACTGTTACTAATGATGATGATGATGATGATGATAAAAAGGAATATTCTGCTGTCGGTGGTGTGGATGATGGTGGTGTGGGTGGTGGAGGTGGTGGTGGTGTGAATGAAAAAACTAACTTTCTTAAAAGACAGAGAGATTCAAGTGGAGTATTCCAACCTGATTCTGTTTCAAAATCTCATTCCGCCATTACTTGCGAAGATTGTGGTAAGCTTTTCGCATCATGGCGTCTTTTGATTTCCCATAGATGGATTCACGCTTCAGAAGGTTCTCAACCGCATCAAGAACCATGGATAACAGATTCAAATATCTCCCCACCTTGGGGAGAAGGAGAGATAATTGACATTCCTTTGCAAGTGGTTTATACAGAAAATCGTGACACTATTCTAGCGCCTCACAATATTGGAAGGGTTAGAGGTATCTATAATTTCCCCATGGCGGATTATACTGGAGATAGTTTGATATTAGAACATATTCGTTGTATTTATGAATTTGAAAAGAATTCATTTAAGATCAATTTTGCTTTTGGTTTAATTTTGAAATCGATTGAAACTGGTGAATATCGTTATTTTACCGCTTATTTTAATTCAACAATATTCAATTTTCCACGCTCTGTTAATAACCTAGGCAATCTATTGAGCTTATTTGATCATATTAGAAAGATTGATGTGGAGCGTTTAATTCAAGCCGTGGGTGAGAACTCCAAATGGCATAAGGTTTACATTACTAATGTCAATTACTATGTTTTTAGAAAATCTTTTGTGATTGGAAGATCCAATTCCATTATTTTTCCAGATTTCATTAAAAAAAAAAAATCTATAAATAACTTCCTAGATGCGGAAGGAATTAGTGATTCGAATCTCGGGAAAGAGCAACTATTTTTTTTTCATTGCTTAGCTTATCATACAGAGAGGAATATACATAAGTTGCGGAGTGTAGTTATGAAACTACGCGACAAATGGTTATTTTTCCTCAATCCGGTTTGGAATGAATTCCACAAGAATAAAAAAAGGAGTTTTGCAGGTATGTCATTAGAAGATCTACCAAATTTAGAATCATGCTTTAGTGTTAGTATAAATGTTTACTCTTTGCGAGAAGACGATTCATGCATATCTCTCTACTCCTCTCAATTCTCCTCTCACTCCCTCCCCCTCAATCTTAATCTATTTAATTCACATTTTGGTTTTATCTCGAATATGGAGTCGTATGCTAGCAAGTATGCTTGCAGGAATTGTGATAAACTATTCTCTTTGAAACACAAAGTCATAAGACATGAGAAAGTTTGTGCGAACAGGGTCAGTTTTATATATCCAGGAGGAATGTATTCACCTTCAAAAACTATATTTGAGGAGTTGCGAGATGGTTTGAATATAGATACTGAACTTCACTTGCAAAACTTTCCCTGGTTTGCGGTTTACGATTTTGAATGTCTCCTACCAACCACAAATATTCATCACCAACAGCAAAGAGAATTAGAAGTTGGTGTTGGTGTAGATGTTGTTGAGAATGGAAATGATGAAGATGATGATGATGATGATGATGATGAGCAAAGGAAGTTAAAGTGGTGTACAGAGCACAAACCCATTTGTGTTAGCATTTCTTCAAATGTTCCGGGTTATTTAGAACCTAAATGCATAATTGATGAAAATTTAAATCTCTTGCTTTCTAAGATGGAGATTTACCTGAGTGAGATACAGGAAGCGTTGAAAGCACTATCAAAAACTCGCTGGGAATCTATACATAAGAAACTAGATGAGTTATGTATTTCCTATAGTCAACCTCTTACTAGCTCCACAGCTTCCTATATTCCAATTGTGAGAGTTAAAGAGGAGAATGAGGTTGTTAATGATATTAATGCTGATGATGATGATGATGATGATGTTGATATTGATGTTGATAAT